>JBBPDC010175872.1:0-16479 GCA_037974485.1 Hemigrammopetersius urotaenia | reverse complement strand
TGAATTATAAGTCCTAGAACATCCTCTGGATAGTTTAGCTGTGATAGTCCTGGTTTTCTTTTTGGTTCTGCAGAGGAGCATCTTGCATTTGGTGCTCCTTGTGTATGTGTTGCCATTGCAGTCCCAGCATGCAAACCCTCACAGGACCATCACTGGAAGGCCCAGGATCTCCTCTACAGAACACTATAGGACTTGATGGGGTATCTCCAAATACTTAAGTAAGATACAAGTGAACAAAATGTCCACTATAAAGGACAGAAATGAACGGGCCGGGTCTCTGGAGATTATTATTAGCTAGTTTCCTCCTCTTTTTTTCAAGGCCCTAACTGAACCATTTGTTTCCAATTCCAACATGTAGCTGTTCATTCTAAAGGTCCAGTCTGTCTTTTAACTGTTATATTTTTTTACATATTGAGTATAACCTATGGACCAAGGCCTGTTGTGACATCTTGATTAATCCTACTCCTGTGGTAGAGCTCACTCGCTTGCCCTAACACACACACACACCCCTACAGAGCCCCTTTATGACTCTCTCTTTCTCTTTCTCTCTCTCTCTCTCTCTGGTTCTCTGCCTGTCTGTCTGTCAGTCCCTCTCTCTCTTTCTCTTTCTGTCTCTCTGGTTCTGTCTGTCTCTCTCTCTCTCTCTCTCTCTCTCTATTTGGCCAGTTTTTTGTGTCCAGTGTTGAAGTAAAGTTATAATTATCTCGTTAAATTGTGAGGAAATATGTTATTAATTTGAGATATTTCAATACTTTACATGTCACTTTACTTCACACTTTACGCTGCTACAGTTGAAGCTTCAAGTTGTGCTGGTAGTAAAAAATATTGTGACGGTCATAAAAAGGTAGTAAATTCAACTTAAGAAACTCTGTATAAACCCTGAGAAGAGCTAATTAACAGAAACCAATAAAACTGCTAAAAATACTGAGAATCTCCAGTGTCTACTGAAAAGAGATGGTGTGGAAATAGTTATTCAAATGCGTCGAGAAGTTGAACATGAATACATTGTTACATCAACTCCACTCTTACCAAAGGAGGAAATATAAAGACAGCAATAATATTGACTAAATGTATTTTAACTGTGTCTAACAACAGGACATTTTAGTTGTGAACCATTGTCTTATAATGTCCTTCATGTAATGCGAGTGTAAATCAAAGTCTATCTTGGACAGCCAGTCATACACTGTGGCTGTTAGAGCACCTTTAGATAAGGCAATAAATATCATAACACTGTCATTATTCACATTTTTTGTATGGTTGTGTTGAATCCCAGGTATCACCACAGTGTTGACCATGTCCACAATCATTACTGGAGTGTCAGCGTCCATGCCTCAGGTCTCCTATGTGAAAGCTGTGGACATTTACTTGTGGGTCAGCTTCCTGTTTGTTTTCTTGTCGGTCATCGAGTACGCGGCTGTCAACTACTTCACCACTGTGGAGGAGATGAAGAAACTGAAGAAGTTAAAGGTCAAGGTCTTCTCTTATAATTACAGGTTGGAAATGGGCTCAAGGGCACATATAAGTGTGTTTTATTTATGTCATGGACGTCATTTACTGGTGAATGAAGTCATCCTGAATATATGTTGACATTTATGACCTATTTAAAGTCACATTAAAGGTCTGTGTATTTATTACTTTTTGATACTTTAAGGCAAGCTACTGCTTTGCTGTTTCATGTCTCTATTGGTTAATGCTGGTTGTGCTCTATATGACTGAACTATATTCACATACATATATATTTACATACATCACATACAGCTTATTGTATTCATTAAAAGTTCATTCAGAGTACTTTGATGTGAAAGGGTTAATTGCAGAGAAAAGTACACTTAGATTTCTTTACAGTGGTGGTGATAGGAACCAGACTGCCAGAAAATAAGTAGCAACTTTCTTTTCAAACCAACGAGCCCGACTTTTCGTGTAGCCATCATGAAATACAATGTAATGAAAATATGTGCTGCGATCATGATTTAGGGCTTTTTTTTCGCTAGGTCAACGCTTCACTATCCTATGTATTGTAATGTGCACTGCGTAACATTGTCAGTATCTGCACTAACCGGTGACTGAGGAAGAGCAGGAGAGAAAGAATTAGTTGGTTCCTTACCTTAACCTAACTCTAACCTTAACCTAGCCCTAACTCTAACCTTAACCTTAACCCTAACCCTAACCCTAACTCTAACTCTAACCCTAACTCTAACTCTAACCCTAACCTTAACCTAACCCTTACCTTAACCTGACCCTAACTCTAACCTTAACCTAACCCTAACTCTAACCTTAACCCTAACTCTAACCCTAACCTTAACCTAACCCTTACCTTAACCTAACCCTAATCTTATCCCTAACCCTAAACGCCACCAGTTAGCGCAGATACTGGTGATGTTACGCACTGAGCATTAAAGTAAATAGGGTAGTTAAGCGTTGTCCTAGCACGAAAAAGTGAAGCATTGTTATGTGATCGGGTTGAAACCAACATGATGAGAGAGCCTACATGTGTCCTGTTTTTCTATACAGTGATGTTAAAAAAGGGGGTAAATCTGAAAAACCTTTTTATTTGCCCTCCAGCACCCCCTGCATACCTAAATGCCATGTATGTTTTAAAAAATCTATTTCTGACTAAAACTAACAATGTATTTGTAATCTGTGTAATCTGTGCACTGTGCATTACATCAAAGCACAATGAAAAGCCCATCTGAATGGTTTATAAAGGCAGAAATTGAGTACATTTTAGGATTTTCCCTTTCGAAATTAAATTCATTTGACCCCTTTCCTCTGTCTCCACAGCTTTCGGAATATGACGCATCTCAGGCCATGGCTTTTGACGGCTGCTTCCATGATACAGACATAGAGCTGAGCCCCTTCCCCCCACTGGCTGACCTCAGCATGGACCAGCAGGCGTCCTCTCAGAGCTCCACAGTGCCTGACGCCCCTCCAGTGCTGGGCACGCGGCTGCGGCGCTCAAAGCCAGTACGTTACCATCTTCAGCTGCTCATGAGCAACAGCTACATAATCGACTCCTACTCCAGACTGCTGTTTCCTCTGGCTTACGTCATCTTCAACATCATCTACTGGAGCATCTATACTTGACCTGGGAGCAGGACACTTTACCTGGCATAGCAGGTGAAGGACTGATCAGGTGTTCGCTCTTATTGCGTTGAGTTTATTTGCTGCACCAACCTTGTACCAGCACGCATAGGCCACTTATCAGAAATACCTTCCATATGGTGCACTTTGTAGGTTTAAAGTTAAGGACTGGACCCCATTCTAGCTCCCCTCAACTAAATGATCTGCTAGGACCATCACTGACCAAATGTTGCATAGATAAATTCATACCCATGCCACACACACTACCATGTTGATGTTACTTATGTACTGAGAGTGGTCCACCACCCAAGTATTTTCTGGTCTATGGTGGTCTATGGTGATCCTATTCCACTGACTGAAAAAGGGGGGTAATACATTTGAAAGGCGGGCTCTAGTCAGTAACTTTAAATCTAAAAATACACCAATATAGCAGGTGTTTCTGATAAAATGGCCAGTGAGTATAGGAACAAGGTATAAACTGGCGACTGTAAAATAATCAGGTAGTGTCTCCATTGAAAAATAGGGCAATATAAGGCTTTGTTGGGTAGGGTATTAATATTGATCTTAATATTAAATCATAAGGCCAAAATGTAGGCCATGCAGGCTATGTTAGGATTTTAGATCACATTTGTATATTTCTACTTGAATGTAAAAATGGACATCATGATCTAAGCTAAACTATTATGTTTATAATTCACAATTGTTCATTTTAAAAGTTACTGGCATTATAAAGTGACAAGAAGAAAGCAGAGTGCAAAGTCTGTGGAATTGTGTTGTGCAATTTCTATTTATTTGTTTAATTTAACACATTTGGGGGGGAAAGCATACGATTTTAAATGTGTAATGTGCCATAACTGTTGCACAACCCCCATTTTCTGTTTTATTTTTACCAATACTTTATACTTACCTTTATAAATAGTAACTGTGCATTAAATGGGCAGAAGTGTGTTCTCTATAGAGGATGTGCACTTATTTTCACTTTTTTGACTGTAAGCATGGAGCGTGTTAAAAAAACAGAAGCAAAATGTCAAAAATACTCTCAGCAGCTTTTTTCATATCTGCAAGGTGGACCAACAGGTTAGATGTGGACATTAAGTGTTAAACAACTCCCACATAGACACACACTAACTTTCCACTAATACTGCAGTGTCACTGCTGTACAGAGAAATCTATTTTACCTCTCTGGTTGTATGAGACTGAAACTGAAACAAGGCTTTTGGGTAATTATCATGTCTCTGCTGCCTATTTAAGAAGTCTATAAATAGTTCTTTTTCAATCCCTACAGGTAGTTGGAATGCTACTGTGCATATCATTATAGACTAAAATATATTTGCATATTTGATAATAACAGTACAAAGCGGCCTAGTATTCGAGGAATATGTTCAAATAAGTGATATCAGAGTGAGACATTGCTAATGCACATCTTTCATTTGATCACTATACTAAAACCCTGAATTTTGAACAAGGAAGGATGCTTTTTTTATGGTGGCATTGTACATAAACACAGGTCAACAAAACAAATTGTAATCCTCAACAAATCATCAAATCAACACACTTTTCTAAACTAGTTTTTCTTGATTTCATATCTGCTTTCAGTTTTTTTTCAGTCACATCAACTTGTATTATGAGTAATATTAGATTTGCAATAGACTTGCATGCGTTTTTTATTAAACCGCAGGCACCAATCAATTAACTGTTCAATATTTTCAGTGTGAAGTCAGACAGGCCACACTGTGGCATAGATGGTAGTGTCAGCTACCACTGTTTCTTCAAAAATGCTCAGCATATGATTATTATATGCTAATTATATCCACTATCATGCACTATATAACTAGCTTCATCACAAAACCTGTACATGCGGGAAAAACTAAACACAGATTTGAAATCATCATGAAAAACACTAGAAAACCCATAGAAACTTGTCTCTGATGATTTTGACCTGTTGACCTGTGTAATATATTATTTAAAGTATAAATAGCAGAATAAATTAGAGGGGGCACACACCTTTGCCTCAACAGATTATATTGCATTAGGAACATTAGGATGTTGTAGGTGGCTGGTGTATATATGTACAGAAATTCTAAGTATTTTATATTTAATTAATTGTGTAATTAATAATAATATTTCGCAGGGGATCTGAAGCCCATGCCAGCCTCCATAGAGTGAAACACACTAAACAGGTCCCTACTGCATATCAGTGCAGAGACTCAAACACAGTCACACCTAAGGGCAATTTAGCATCTCCAGTCCAACTGGCGTGCAGGTCTTTGGACTGTGGGAGGAAACGGGAACACACACAAAAGAACAGTTCGTTACGCCAAAGGGTTCTGCTGAAAAAATTTAGGTACTCCATTAGTATATACAGATATAGAAACTGCTACTTAATTTTTTCACATTCATTTTATTATATAAACCATGTATAAACAAAAGGCACAAGGTAACATTTCAGTCGTCTGCCGCTTCCACATGAGATTTGAAGGCTCAAAGCATGCAGTGTTTAATACTGTTTTTTTTAATTAACGATCATTTCACATCCTTCAGTTTCTTCACATAAATAGGAAGCAAAAGAAAAGTATCTTTTTGCACTTCACAGTGAGATGTCAGTAGTTCCTCTCACTTATGGACCACCCCTAGTTGTAGACACCTAGAAGGATGTAGCCCGGCACTTAAAATTGTGGTTTCAGTCTGGCACTTTCAAGCTGCGTTACCATAAGAATTTTGGCATCGTGGCTCGGTTGCTGTCTTCTTCTCGGCAGAAGTTGTGGACGGGCACAGTTAAAAACTGGACAGGGGTGCCTGACCACAACTACATAAGTGTGAAAGTATATTAAAATGTCTAAAAAACAGACATTTGAGGCATATTACTTCAAAATATCAAATATCTGAAACATACGCATGCCCCTGAACTACTGATACTACAGAAAGCATGATCAATATGTACAAACTGAGTAATGCAGAAGGTGTGGAGAGTGTTATTGTTCTCTAAAAGCCTTGGCTGCCGTAAACTGGCCACCTGTCTGCCCGGTGATTGTACCACCATCATATTTTTGTAGACAACTCTCACAGGTCAGTCAGCCCAGGGCAGTGGTCTGGTCTGGCTGTTGATCTCATTGAGAACCACGTCACCACTGGCGTCTTCCACAGATGTAGATGCACTTTCCTCTGATGAGTCTGCAATACGAAGATAAAGAGCAGATAGCTTCAAATAATGTCTCTGTGCAATCTCAGTCTCAACCTATAGAGGTCAAAGCTATAACAACACCATGTGCTGTTGATAGAGAATGTAGCTTGATGGCTTGTAATTAAGCTGATTTCTCCCTAAAATGGTTCTTTATTAAAGAGGGGTGGAACTATAGAACTATAAACACTTAAAGAACCATCTGAATCCCTAATTTGTTTCCAGGTTAATTGGTTCTCCTCTATAATGGAGATACTGCTGTCATTTTGCTTTAAAGAACCTTTTAAAACAAGTTCTATTTAGCACCAAAACAGGGTCTGCTATCGCAACAAGAACATCTTTTTGAAATATGCAGGACTCTTGCTATGACTGATACTTTGGTCAATTTTGCGAGACATTTGTATGACATCTTGTTGCCTTTAGACTGAAAAAGCTGCTGCTGTGTGATAATGATTAACATAGAAACTGACTGATGTTTGACTGTGATACACTGTGGGTACTCAGTGAGGAGCTGCTAGAAGTGCTCTGGATCTGAGAGGTGCGGTAGGAGTTTGCTGTGGCAACAGAAGTCTTCTTTGTTTGGTTCTGAGTGGCCGTCCGGCTCCAGTCTGTGGACCACACACAAAACAGAGGAATTTAAAGTCAGATTTGAAAATGACTTCACATGAGCAACAGATATGGCTGGAGTTTATCATTAACATCTACTTTACTAGTTTACTGGTTTGATCTCAGCATAAAACAATCATTTTATTAAAGATACTTTACATCTTTACTCTTATGGGCTGCAGCCTATTTGATGATGCATCACTACCCCATCCTTCAATGGAGTGAGACCAGCATAGGACCGTATATTATTTGATATTATTTGGACAGTGGTGTATTCTCAACACAGTAGTGACACTGACATGGTAAATGTATGCTAGTCTGTGTGGTGCTGAGTTTTCTTCTCTATTTATTCATAGAAAATGCCAGTTATGCCGTTTCCAATACCCAATTGTTATCGGGTCAGTATTGATCCTGTGGTCATAAATTGCTGTTTAAGGGCTTAGCAGTGACTAACACAAATTCTGCATAAATTGGACAATGTTGGATGGGGTAGAGAGGGACTAACAAATGGTGCATTTCAAATGATGAGCTATATTCCCTTTTTTCCAACTTATATTCCCTAATATTACTAAATATACTACATTTTATGTTTAGTATGTCAATGTGTTTCTTGTGGAAGCCCAGTATTACCATCAGAAACCTAGTTTGAATCAGTAAATTAAATCAGGAGCTGCTGATGGAATTTCACAAATCCAAACAGTGGCTGGAAGAACGGAAGAGGAATGTGGAAACAAACCTGTGTTTTCCTCACAAGCTCACAAAATATCAACTTTTTTACAAACATGTCCTGATACTTTTTGCTGCTTTCTTGTTTGTTTGCATTTGTTCTATTTTATGTTAACTTTGCTAGCAGAGAGAGACTTTATCACATGCTGAGTAAAATGGATTTCAACGATTTGCAGAGGTTTGGGGCAGTACAGTATATGGTGGTGAGGTGTTTCTGAGCAAATGGCTGTTAAACATAGGTGCAAGATGGTAGCATCAATTAACTAGTACACATTAGGGTATTAACGGCTTCAGATTTTTTCAGATCGACTTATCCGCCAATAAAGTCAAAGTCAAGTGACCTAGTCATTTGATGCTGCCATTACACAGGTGCAGCGGAGAAACACATGCGTCCAACAAAGTGCAACTTTTATGAAAAGTTAGCCTTCAGCTTGTACTGAAGCCAAAGGTCTCACATCTTTAAAGATGAAATTAACATGCAGATTTGTGATCTGCTGTTTTTTCTTATCAGTCAGAGACTTTTCTGTAAAGCTACTCCACTCCTCTGGACTAGAAGACACCCTGCAGTGCTAGAGTTAGCCATGTTAGCTAGCGGATGCCGTTTCATATGGCCATGCAGAACGCTGGTACTTTTATTGTACTTTAACACCGACTTGCAGATTGTGCAGGTCACCGTGCTGTTTGTGTGTCTAGACCGAAGTATCTCCACACATGTGATGTGTGTCTGTCTCCTACTGCCTCTGTTGCATGTCTCTCGTCTTGTCTCCTCCACGTACCAACATTGCCGCCCATTTTATAAAGTAACTATAATAATTGGTTAAACCAAGGAATGCATGTCTGCGTAAGCCAATTAGAGGCAGAGAATGCATTGTGTACACAAGCGCATACAAATACAGAAAAAAATCACACGACTTGTTGACTTCTCTCAGGCGTTGTCGACTTGTGCCTCTGACGTCGACACGTCGACAAATCGGCTTTTCTGTTAATGCTCTAGAACACACATACTTCATTTTTTTCTGGTTTGTGAGAGACTGTGTGAAGATGTACCTGAATTTTCTGGGAGTCTTAACTTGCCACAGCACAGGTAGGTTTGCCATTGTCTCCGGACAGACTCCTTCATTGCACAGTGGAACATAAAGATGAAAAAGCCTTTGAGAGAAAAGAGAGTTTGAGAGTTTTTTGCTTATCCATGTATGTTCACCAGGATAACTGTTGTATAAATTTCCCACCCTGTAGAGAGTTTAAGATGGTGAAGAGGTACATGAATGCCATGCTGACAGGGCCCCAGGCAAAAAAAGCAAAGCCCCAAGTGAGTCCAAGCAGGATGGTGAGGCCGGCAACGCTGCGCAGGTCCTGGAGCCCACTGCGGTGCTGATTATTGTGAGGGTTCTGACGTTTGATGCGTCTCAGCTGGACCATGACAACCACAAACATGATCAGGTTGAATGCGAAGATCAGACAGAAGTAAGCCACCACTGCCACATAGAAGGCAGTGTTGTTCTTCAGCCAGCAGCTAAAATCAGAACCAGAAAACTTATGAGGTAACAGGCACATCTAGTAAACAAAGACCTTCATACTGTAACCCCTTAAATTAATAATCTCAGGCATCTGGTTAGGATGCCCTGGGGAGGTGTTCTGGGCATGTCCCACCAGGAAGACACCTCAGGGAAGACCTAGGACACGCTGGAGAGACTATAGCTGTGTCCGAAAAGTGCACTCGTTCACTATGTAGGGCACTATGTAGAGAGTCAGCCATTTTGTAGTGGTGTCCGAAATTTCTACCGTCAATTTCCCCCACTAGTTAGTGCACTACAAAATCGACGCATACAGTTCAGACACTGTACACTACATTAATACACATGTAACATCATGCGCTGCAGGTTTCTTTTACTGTGCCATAAATAATAATGAGTGCACTTTTCGGACACACTGCACACTACTGTTATCCCGCGAAAGGAGATTCAGTCACACTTGCACTTTCTTTCTCTCCCTCTTCGCTGAAGACAGTAGTACCCGGGGCAATATTGGGACATAAAATGCCCTGGGCATTTTGAGCCATGGTACGGGGTTGCATGTGGTAGGCGATCCGGGCCTGCAAACGAGATTCCGCGCCGGCTCAAAATTAACATCAGCCGACCGGGCAAATGACTGGTATACCCGACAGGCTTGAGAAAAATTGCCAAGATCCGGTACACTTTTTAAGCAACAGTTAGTAAAGACGTAACATTCTGAGTGTCTGAAATGAACTAAACGTCACCTCCCCTTGTTTACTAGTTAGCCACCTATATGGCAAACACTATTTAGTGAACTAGTGAACAAGTGCACTTTTCAGACACAGCTTGTGTCTCTCGGCTGGCCTGCGAATGCCTCGGGATCCCCCTGGCAGAGCTGGACAAAGTGGCCGGGGAGAGGGAAGTCTTTTGCCCCCGTGAACCGACTCCGGTTAAGCGGGAGAAAATGGGTGGATGGATGGATATTAATCAAAGGGCTTATTGTGCATTATCTCTTATGCATTACTCTGTAAAAAACGATACTGGCTTTAATATTCTCTTTTAATCGAAGGTTATTATGCATAACCTTGTATGCATTATTCAGTAAGAAACTATGAAACTATTGAGTAATTACATACAGCTATGAGAATGAGCAAGGGAAGTCTGATAGTTCAATCAAATAAGCTAATGTTGCTATGAAATAACTGAATAGCCAGTTTAGCATGAGGGTCATAACATATTATTTGATGCTTACTATCTCCTTTTCAATTTTAGCCATGTGTGTATGTTTGGTTGATCTATTCCTTCAAGAGGTTAATTCATATCTGAGTATAATTTTGTAGGAAATTCCATTGACTTTGCCCCAACCATCAGGGTCCAACTTACAAATCATCTGAGGTTCCATCTGTGTACTTTGCATACTGAATGAGGCCGTAGTTGTTTTTGTCCACAGCGATCACAATGATGACGGGCAGCAGAGGGACCCCTGAAATGAATGAATGCACCAAACAATCAAACTTTATGTCTAGAACTTCAGGCATCTGTATCCACTGCTGCCTCCACTGCTCAGGAACTCACCCCATCCCGTCAGCGCGAACTTGAGCATGTACCGGGACATGAAACTGTTGAAGACCTTGACGATGGCCAGGTAGAGGTGCAGGGCTTCCAGACCCATCCATGTGAAGGAGACGAGCAGGAAGTAGTGAAGGAAGAAGGCTGTGGAGATGCAGAGGCCTACAGCATCAGGGTACAGGGCCAACCACGCGTCCAGCAGAAAGACCAGGTTCAGCAGCAGGAGTGCAAAGCACAAATTGATCAGGATCTTAGATGGAATGTCCCTCCGGGTTTTCCTGTGGTATCAAGGGAAAAGAATTTTATATAATGAAATAATTTAAAATAATTTTTGCCCTTATATCATATTTTATATATATATATATATATGACATATTTTTATTTTACAAATACTAATCAGAGGTATTATATCAGACAATGACAATGAGATACAATAACTGACTTAATTTACAGTTAGCAAGGGAACTGAATCAATGACTTTTGAGGTTTAAAACATGGCTTGAATTACAGGGGATACCGGGGGGCGGGTGTTCTTAACTGTGTTATGAAGGCAGTACCCCCAATCATAGAGGATAAATTAACACTCTGGTTTAAAATATAATGGTAAACAACGTGAGGCTGGTAAATGTACCGGATTAAAACTTAGCGGCAACAAAGTTTTACATAGCTGGCTCAAATTGTCTGTTAATTACTAAGTTTGATGGGTGCGTTTGAGTAGGGGAACTAAAAAAAGCATGAGTACAGTTAATGCTATCGGTTTTGTAACAGAGCCATCTTTAAATGAATACAAAGTAATCGTCTAACTCACTCAAAGGCCAGGTAGGATAGGAGAGTGGTAGCGAGGAAGATAGTGGAGATGCCGCAGCCGATGTAAGTGATGAAGGTAAGGATGGTCGCCTGTACTCGATCAGTAACCACCTCTCTGGAGAGGTCCTTCATGAATGAATAACACACATTTAATATATATCTCCAGTATTCTCATACTAAACATATGTAGTTCTGCATTTTATCATGACTATAAGTCACCATCAAATTTGTAGACTGGCCTGCATTTAAAATAGTTTAAAAATACACAATAATATAGATATATTCAGTAATATCAGTACAAAGAGTGGTCAAACAGTGCTCAGTAAATACTACATGATATTTTGCTTTAAGTCCCCATCCCTAGCACAAAACATGTTTTCACTTGTTTGTAAATCATGTGATTAAATAAGTCATTTTCCTTAAAATCAGGGCCGGTCATCTTCTGTAGGGGCTGTTTTTTTGTTCCGGGTGGGTGTTCACAACAGGCTGGTGTGTAAGTATAAGTGATTCTAACTTCTCATTGGTCTTTGGTTTAATTTTGTTTGCATTTAGGTTGCCTTGTTTCATGAACTGGTGTCTGTCCACTGTCATTGCCCCGACTTTAGTTGCTGTGCTGCATGTTTCTGGGTTGTTTTGGCTCTTGTGCCTTTTTTGGTTTTTCTTGTGTAAATAAAGTAAAATGGAATCCTGCATCTGCGCCTCCTTCCATTGGCAATACGTGACGGGGGCAAGGAGCATTGCTACAGAGCAGCTTGGACCCCAGGGAAATATCCACAAATAAGTAACAAATAAAAACAGGACTTTTAGGGTGTGTATGAGGATGGATTCATAAAAGCTAAAACTGTGATTAGACGAGTGATTTCAAACTTTTTTAAGCTAGTTCATGCATGCTCACCATTAGCACAGCAAAGCTGGTGAGGTGGTTGCAGCTGCACACTGTCTCATTTGTGCTGGTGTTCATCACAGCACATCCTGCATTGTTCCAGCCTCCTAATCCTTTTAAAACAAACAAAATACATTTCCATGTCACCATTATCCCGTGTTCACTAAATGGTCTTATTTTAGAGTGGCATGCACAATCCGTATATAATTTGCATACTTTAATGAAACACAGATAAACTAGAGAACTTTAAAAGACATAATAATACAAAAAAAGAAACAAACACTTTCTCTAAAAAATTCTTGCCATAATAGGAAAAATGCATTATCTTTCAAATAATTACTTTTGATTAATCAATAAAAGAATGTTTTTGATTGAAAATGTTTTTAAACTGAGTTTAATTTAGTGTTTATGACCGCCTTAAATAAATAATTTCTGGTTTAAACACATTTAAGATATGAGCGATGATACGTGTCTTACCATTTTTCTCAAAGTCCCAGAAAACACAGGTCACATTCCCCTATAAGAAAAAAGCAACAGAAATGAGAAAGGCAGTGGGAAGAGGGAAAGCATGTATGTGAGTGTATGTAAGTGAGTGCACTTACAGTTGCAGGCTCTTTATGCCTCAGAGTGAAAACCACATTCTCCCTCAGACCCTTGATGGACAGGTTGGCTACGCTCGACCCAAGAATATGGCTGTTGACTGTCCAGTTTTGTTCAGAAACATTGTTTTTTTCCTGTGGCAGCAGACAAATAAGTTAAAGAGGACTTGAGTTGTTGGGTATCATTCCTGTAACCACTGAAAACAATATTTATCTTAGAATAGTCCAGTTCAAATACCCCAGGATTAACTGGAATACTATCTTGCTACACTAATATGCATCTAAACACTGGACATTTTTACCTTCTCCTATTAAGTTCTCATTCTAGAGACAAGGCTTTACAATATGAAAGTATAATGCAATATAATAGCAATTCTTGTGTTATTTCTGCAATTGTTTCTTATTAGATGTCTTATTAAATGTAAACCCGTATTCGTACTGTACAGTTTACACTGCACTCTCGCAGTGCTACAATGTAAAAACCAATGTTACTCCTGTATAGACAGCACTGTAATTAATGCACAGGCATTTTCTTAGTAAATACAGTAATAAAAATACAGGGCTTTAAGAAGACCAAAACAAAAAACATGAGAACACTTGAGATGTTCCACGGGGGAAATTTTGGATTGCAGCCAATCAGCAGCAAGAAGAAATAAATAGCGTTCCCGGACTGGCTACTTTCAAACATCCCGCCTCTGAGTACAGCAGTTACTTTGTGTTTTCTTCGCAGTACCAAAAAATTAAGCTGAACTGATGTTAATATTTATATTACAAAATTAGTAAATTATACATTTCGCAATAACTTTTGCTTTTGTGACGTCCGGGCCTTGTCTGCCATGCCTCCTCGTGCTGTTTAATAGGTGTGAATCGATCTGTTATTGTATGTATGAACCCTTTTGCTCCATACTTTTACAGTCATATCAAAGTACTTTTAAAAAAGAAATAGTAATATAGTGCTGTTCTGAATTTTCAAGTGTATTCAATGAGCTATATATAGGCCATTGTTTATGAACTGTTCAGGCAATTTAAAGACAGCTCTTTCAAAAGCTATACATAGTTTTGATAGAGCAATGACCACATGTGCTTATTTTAGCCCTACATACATTATTTCTATGAAAAGAACTGAGATGCACTTCTTTCTTTTCTTTACCTGGAACAGGGTGCTCTTGTTGTAAAAAGTGAACTGAACTCTTGATGCCTGCTGCTTCTCGTCTGAGGAGAGGTTTTCCATCAGAGACATTGGGAGCGTGATGGAACCCAGAGAAGGGCTGCTTATAGACCTTCTTCTCCTGCCTTTAACCTGGGTAAACACACAGACGGGCAGAAAATGGCAAAGATTTAGAATAGCATGAAGACAGGTTTTCTAGCATCTCAGTAACTTTACAATGTCACATCAGGATGCAGTTTTTAAAGATAGACTGAAATGCATCAGCTAGTGACTACTTTTCAACTGGTCAAAAACTGAAAGTAAAAGTGAGATTGAATCAAATAGAATGAGAGAAATACGCCTGTGAGGAAAGGAGGCTGTCTACAGCAGATTAACCAAAATGGCAGAGCACACATTACAGCGCATATTACTATTTCTTCTTTAAAAGTACTTTTATATGACTAATAACTGAGTTTTTTATGGGGCAGCATGTGTTCAAAGGGTTCATACATACAATAACAGATCGATTTACACCTATGAAACTGTGATATGTTGCTTCTAAAACACTACTTACAGTGATAATTCTATTTAAAATATCTTAAAATTTCCAAATTCCAAAGGCTCCTTGAACAAATATTTACATCAAAAAGGTAAAACAGTTTCTACTGGCTGCCACACAAATGACACTTTAAAAATAAAGATAGAAGCCACAGACATGTTTATGTACTATACAACAGTTATGTTTTGAAATTATTTATGCACTTTTGTCTATTCAAAAATCTTACGGAGAAAGTACAGAGCAAAAGTAGAGTGAACATTTGAAAAATTTGGTGGATTTTCTATTTGCCTAATATAAGTTTTGTTGCATTTTAAACAATAAGACTTATGACCCATTTAATTCTACATTTGCCTTTGTTTGGAAGATTTATTTGACTAGTTTCTCAGGCCTGACCTTCTCTTGATTAAACTACAATGTGTCACACTGGGAAAAAAAGGGCAGTGAAAATGTACTGACAGAAGTCATGAAATGAAAACACGCAGTGAACAATTTATTTCTAATTTGTGGATTCTTTTTGAATCGACAGCACTCTATATTTTGCCCACTTTGAAAGAAAAGTCCCAAATTGCATATTTATTAAGCAAATATCTAAAATGAACAGCACATGCAATTTCACTCATTAAAAGAAAAATACATATATAGGTTATAGTATATCAGCTTGGTGCAAACAAGGGCTTCATTGAATTGCACAAGGCTTGAGGGTCATACTTTACCTGTAAGGACATTGTATCTGAGACTGAGAATGATGTCCCCATGAAATTGGTCCCATCGATTTTCATCACCATCAGAGAGAGTGACCCCATCGTAATGCTCTCTGTTTTGTCCCGAATGAACAGCTTCAACCCCAGCATGTCCACAGCCTGGATCAATCTGACAACAACAATGAACAACAACCATAAACCATAAACTCCATCCAAACTCATTTAATTTTTATTTTTACAGTTACTCTTTTTCAATGTCATATTGGACCTCACTGCAGTCTCCTCCGTTTTGGAGCTGTGGAGGCTGGCCTTACTGTTTGGCGGAGGAGGACACATCCACCGGAGAGCTGAGCAGCTTGTCGATGACCGACAGCACCTTCTGCCCCAGGTCAGGGCTGATGCTAGGTGAGGACAACACGTTCTCCACTGTGTTGACCACCTGAGCCATCTGATAGGTGTTCAGTGTGGAAAAATCTTGGTTCAGCAGTTGATTTACCACAGCACTCGTATTGGTGTCTGCAATATGAGATGAACAATTTAATTCAAACATAATATGATCACACTCTGTATACAACAATCACAATTAAAAATCGCAGTTGTCCATGTAGGATTAATATATTGGTTTGCTCTTTTTCTACTTCGATAGTTAGCAGTTGCCTGTGGAAATGTTATGCAAAGGTATGTGCCATTTTGTCAACCATATTGAACTCAGTAAATAAATATAAACGATGCAATCAATCTTTGTTCATGCAAAGTTCCACTCGCTGCACCTCACACGTGGTTACAACCACACTGTGCTTCCTCCATAGCAACTACAACCACCAGTTTTGCAACATATTTTTTATAGTTTATGTGTATAATTGTATTTGTTTGTATTTTTAAAATTGCACCTTTTGCATTTAATGTTACATGTATGCACCTGGGGTTTGAGAGTAATATAATTTCAATTCTCTGTATGTCTGGTACGTATGGCAGAATTAACAATAAAGTTGACTTTGACTTTGACTTTGAAAGCTAACTGTAACGGTTCGGTCAGTGGCCGGTAGGGGCCAATGCTTTTTAGTTAGTTTTGGGGACTTTTATTTTGATTTTCATGTCTGTTTAGCCTTTGTGTCACGTGTTTAGTTTCC
>JBBPDC010175758.1:0-16492 GCA_037974485.1 Hemigrammopetersius urotaenia | reverse complement strand
CACTGGAATTCACTGAGCTCCTGAGAGTGACCCATTCTTTCACAAATGTTTGTAGAAGCGTCTGCATTCCTAGGTGCCTGTTGCCATGGAAGTGATTGGAACACCTGAATTTAATTATTTTGTTGGGTGAGTGAATACTTTTATCGGCAATATAGTGTATTTCTCCACTTACAAACTTGATTTTCTTCAGCATCCGAACTGAACTAGTTACAAGACCAGTTCGCTTCAGTGGCCAATAAGATTTGCCCCTCTCTATATGGTCCACAGTTCTAATTAAGAATGCATGCGCTTAAATTTGACCTTTGGTCGAATAATTATGACCAAAAGGGCTACAACATCATGTCTTAAACTCAAGTGAAATATTAATCAATTTCAAAAAATTTAAGAGTCATATATTGTTTTTTGTAATGTAATGGCAAGATAAGATATTTAATCATTATCATGATTAGTCTACACATACTTGGTACACTCTTGGGGTGTCAACAGTGATGATCAGTCACTATCTCTCCTTTTTCAAACGGCTTGACAGCTTGACAGCTGCTAAGATGTTACTGAAATCTTCTTCCCAGAGGACTACAGGCGCTGCTGTCATTATGCTAGGAAATGAGCACCGTCTGTTCCAATCAGTCACCACTTCCACTTTGCCGGATAGGGGATACCCTCATGCCTGTCCTTCTGTTGCAGTGCAAGAGACTGCAGCTTTTTGTTGGTTGCCTTGGCTTCACTCTTTCTCCAGTTCAAACTCTCTAAAGAGCTGCACCTTCCCGTCTATCTCCTTGTGTAGAATCAACATAGCATAATGTTATTATGTGAATATATAATCCAGAGAGCTTCTTTGTCCACACATTCTAAAACTAGTAGTGTCTGCTACGATCCATCCATAAAGATTTATTGGCATTGGGAGGGGCAACTGGTGGCCTAGTGGTTAGGGGATTGCACCAGTGATTAGAAGGTTGCGGGGTTTGAATCCCAGGACTGCTAGTGGCACCACTTAGGTACTCTTGTTCAAGAGTACAGTACCCACACCCTGTTCCCTGAGTGGCTGTGCACTGCCTCACTTGGTGAATGGGTTAAATGCAGAGAAAGAATTCCACATTGTTCATGATGTGTTTGCGTGTTACTATAAGGGGCCATTTTACTTTAAACAGAGCACAGAAGAAGCTGGACTGGTTTCTATCTCCATAGCTCTGCTGAGATCAATATGCAATTCACTGTCTGGCACCTAGTATATGCACCCCAGCATTTAACTTCCACTGCCTTGGACCGCAGCTGTTCCTCCTCTCTCGATTAAATCTCATTCTGACAAAGTTTCCTTTAAGAAGTTAATATCTTCTTAATTCCCTTAGCATCCTTTGGGAACTACCATCAGAATCTCCCTGTATCTGTCTTTGGCTCCTCCACTGTCTTGGAAGCAGAGCACATCCTTCCTGTCTATCCTCTGATCTTCATGGTCATGATGGGTATAGATTCTTCACTTTTTACTCCTCAACCAGAAATGTTTTCGGAAGCAGTCTGAATTTTAATTTGTTACTACATCGTCTCAGACTTGTAAAGTGTTGTGTCACCCTTACCTTGGCAGATACTTATTGATGTGCTGTAATGGCTCTATCACATGTGTCGGTGTCTGTTATTCTTTTATGATCATCCTTAAATCCTATGCTTTGAAGATTCTTGTTGGTTGCTGTCCTTGGGCCCATGCACTCTATTTTCTTAATGATCATGTTAATTCCTGTTATGAATAGAATTACAAAGATGGTAAAGCTCATTACTATTCATTTTTCTATTTTTTCACAATATGATAGTGCTTCATATAGGCACATGTAGGAAATTGTAGCATAAGCTTTTGCCAAGTCCCAGCATACCAACGTGACACCTTCTTTATGGCCTTCTCCTAACTAATAAGCTATGAGATGATTCTGTGATATCCAATGCATCTTGAGAACCCAGGAATTCCTGGAACGATGACCCCGCATACTGATTTCTTATCATGTAGCTCACCATGTGTCTAAAGCGAGATATTCAAAACTAGCCAAGTCTGTACCACTGAACAAAAATGAGATATTCATGACTAGTCAAGTCACTATTGTAAAAAAAAAAAAAAGGGCAATGAATAGCCAAGTCAGATTAAACCCCACAAAGCAGTCAGTTCAGATGGTGTTAAAACTGATGAGTGTCAAAACCAACGATACAGTTTGGTAAAAAAAAAAAAAAAAGGATCAGTGCAATTAAGTATTAAACTTTGTCGTCAAGCTCCAAAAACGCCAGCTGAGTGACACAATACATTATTTATTTAATATCATTTAAATCACATTACCAGCAACTCACTAATTAACATAGAAATGATCTCATACTCAAATAAACAACTGGGTGAAAGAATTAAAGATGGTTTTGGGTTTGAAATTGCTGAGACTGCAGGTGGCTTTTGTTTCTGTAGTGGGCTCCCCACTCCGTTTGCTTCTAATGAATAATCTACGAAGGCTGAGGGCAACCATGATGACTCACAGTGAGGGAATTACACGACTGCAACAATGATTCACACGCAGGAAGTCTTCAGGGCTCAGAGAGTAGAAGGAAAACACTCATGCACACACATTCGATAGATGTCGAAAGTTAAAAGTTATTTTGCACAATGAACAAACAGTAACAGACAAGGAAGAAAAGCAGATAAAATATAAATAAAAGTGGATTAAATTAAATATAAACAGATTAAAACATCAAAGTTCAGATAAGCAGTAAGGCTCTGACACACATATAGACAGTCCTTTCTTTATTCTTCCAACCTTCAACCTTTATCAGGAATAGTTTCAAGTGCAATTCTATTACTTCACTCCCCATGCACTGTGCCAACCTCCTTCAGGCTCTATTAATCCTGTCCATACAAAAATGACTCGACACATATAACTGATCTATTACCTCTATGAGACGCTGCACGCACAATAATCAATGGATGCTGCACTTTAATGGTTCAGCCTGGCATCAAGCAAGATAAGACCTTGGCCTAGTTTGCCATGAGTAGTGACACAAAACAAGGAACACTGAGACAGTTTTAGAGGGTTCGTATTGCGGAAAACTGAACTTTCTGCTTTTTTTAATTGCTAAAGTTTTTTTAAATGTTAAAGTTTCAAAACTCACTACCCCACACAGTCCATTTGTGGAAACTAAGCTGAAAAGACTGCAGCTTTTTAAATTTATATCACTAGCATGACACATACGACTACCCCTTGAGCTCACAGTAGTAAAGCCCACACATTCGCACTGATATGATAAATACTGGGCATTTGCTTGAAAGAACTAAGTGTATCATTGTATTCTTCCATATAATCCAGGTATCTGAAAGTGAGTGAAATACTGCAAATTCAGTCTCAACTTTTGTTCTGGTAAAATACAGAGTAGCCAATCAGAAAAGAGGTCTGGTGGTGGCAGCCACTGAAATAGGCTAATAAGTTAGCTGAAACTACATATTGTGTCATATGTATCTTTCATATGTATATTTTCAATCACATTTTTTTCTGCATTGTTTAAATATAGCTGCGCTATTCATTGCTTTAAAGGTTTATTGATCAAGTCAAGTAGTCAAGCAGGTATTTTATTGTCATTTCAACCATATACCCACAGCACACAGTAAAATGAAACAACACAAGAACAGAACACAAGAACAGAACAGAACTGAAGACCATAGTACCAATGGATCAATAGAATGGACCGATAGAAATGCTTCAAAATGACTTATAACTACAAAATGCAAAATATGCACATTTAAAAGCAAGTGTTCAATTCAATTCAATTCATTTTTATTTACGTAGTGCTTTTTTGCAACTGATGTCACAAAGCACTTTTACAGAATCCAGGTCTAAGCCCCTAGTGAGCAAGCAGAAGGCAACAAAAGCTGGAGGGAGCAAACTCAGAAAGAAACCGAAACTTCAGAGAAGGAACAAGGAGACACATATAGTGGTAATAATATGGTAGATCAATTGTTTAAATACATTTTGGTTGCAGGCGGTGATTGTGGTGCACATTTTTACAACAAAGTTTCATAAAATAAGGATTTATGGTTCTGTACTGAACCTGTAAAAATGTTTCTACTTTAAAACAGTAAACGTTTCCCAAAAGTGAGTAGTAATTTTCCCTTGTTTCACAAATGACCTCCAATCAAACTTTCTGACACAGTGTTAAAAACAAAACACGGCAATAAAACTGAACAGTAATGTCCAAATTCTGGGCTGTTGTTAATTTCATTATTCAATTTACTAAAATACATGCTGCTCTGGAGTGCTACAAACATGTCAACAAACATAATTAAAATAACAATGTGCAGACTTTAAGACAGAGTTAATTACAATAATAAAGTAAATTACTTTTGTGTATCTGTTCTTCTTGTTGGCGTTTTGGCTGCCTAAACTATCTGGCTCTCTTGCTCAGTATCTTACAAATTAGTTTATTATTTGCATGCTATTTTAAGATGACAAAATATTTCTCCACCTCTTTCAGTATCCCTCTTTACTTCTCTCTCACACACATGCACATATACAACAAAGGCACATCTATTCATATAGTAACAAAGGTCCAAATAAACACACTAAACACACACACACACACACACACATGCATACACACACGAACAAACACACGCTCACATGTATACATGCACACATTTCCATTATTTATAAAATCAAATTAATATTATAAAGCAGTGAAAAATCAATTAATGTACCATTATTAACATTATTTTCATAAATGGTGTCTTAGACTAAAACATTAAAAACTGCTAATCTGACATCCTGAAATATTTTCTGTTCATTGGTTTGTTTTTTTTCCTTTTTATCTCACTATGTACTCTTGCACATTAGTTTGTTTTTTATTACATGCAACTTGACTACCTCTGATAGTGGTTTCTAACTTTTCCCTGTAATCTGTGTGTGAAACGTGACTCTGTGTTGAGCTGTTAGTGAGC
Source organism: Hemigrammopetersius urotaenia (assembly GCA_037974485.1). NCBI lineage: Eukaryota > Metazoa > Chordata > Actinopteri > Characiformes > Alestidae > Hemigrammopetersius > Hemigrammopetersius urotaenia. The sequence continues at coordinate 11,541 of JBBPDC010175758.1, read as the reverse complement.
AATGAGACTGCTGAGCTGAGATCAAGCAGATGGCACAACTGTGACTTTGTTCACATGAAAAAAACAATGGCACAATAAAAACAGCTTTTCTACACAGAACCTACCCCCCCAAAAAACAATGTTATAAATATTGCTAGTGGTTTTGTCTTACACAGTTATCATTTCCATCATGTATTATATTAATGTCACTGAAGAAAAACTAAATATATTTATGGCTACTGTGAAAAGGGCTTAAACTGTCCTAGCTACCCACGCCCAAAAAGAAACATAAAGCATAAATATAACTGAAGAACTTACCAAATATGGAGTAAACCACTCCTAATGCGATGTCAGCAGCAATGGGGATGCTGGAGTGGAAGGTGCTGTTGTCTATTGGCAACTGCATCTGAAACATACAGAATCAGTAATTATGAATGTGTATGTGTACGTGTGACACTTCAGTCGTGGCTATTCTTAAAACGGATCTCAATCTCAAAATGAGTCTTGGAGCCTGGGATGCGGATTTTGTTTGTTTGTGTTTTTGCGTGCGTATGACCCCTCAGGGGACCAGACATTACTTAAAATATTCATCAGCCTATTCAAGCTACTGAACTCCCTCTCGATCTCTTTCTCTCTCTCTCTCCCTCTCTCTCTCTCTCTCTCACACACACACACACACAAAATGTTTATGTGCAACATATATTTTGGTAGAATAGGCCTACTTCAGTAAAAGGTATCAGTCAAGCAGCAAATCTGTTTTCCCACAGAGAAGAATGGAGTCTAGCTGCTTTGTTTTTACATGTTACTCTGATGCCGGGATGTTGAATAAAACTCCATGCCTGTTAGGGGTGTAGCAATGCATCAAAAATCATGATTTTTGCAATGCAAAATGTGACATTGTGGACTTATAATAATACATTGTGGAAAATAAGCATTCTATTATTTATGATATTTGATGCACTTCATAATGATTGTAATGCTCAATAGAGATGTAACAATGTATATAAACAATGCAATGCAAAAATGTGCATTTCAGAAATTATTATGCAGATAAGTGGTTTGAAAATTAAAGTTGGCAAACAACTAGTGCCTATCAACACCACACTCAGCCCATGTCATACATTACGCTCCTCCTGTCTTGCACCTCTAGTCTGATTGGGAGATCATGACTCAAATCAACACAGCCATTTGAAATATCATGGAAATACTAAAGCTTGAACCCAGTATTGTGACTTAAATCAAAGCTTGGACTGAGTTCATTATATCCCTAAAATCTGTAGCATTTCACCCTAAAAATCTGTGCTGTCAGAGAATAGCAGTTTTTGTGTGTTACTGTTGTTTATTAAATGTTCAGCAACTGCCAATTGACTTCTATTATATGTGTTTTGAGTTCGTTTTTGTCTTTGCACAGAGAAGCACTTTGAAAATAATCTGAATTGTAACTGACAGGACAGGTCACATGTAGCAGAGACCCGACTGTTCCTTTAATGCTTTGGGATTTTGAGTCCCAGACTTCCCAAACAAATGCTGGAGAGTCAGGGGAGAGGCTCTGTTAAGGCCAGGCCATTCATAGTACATTTGGCATTGGAATGAAGTGTGCTGCGTGTGCATACTTCAAAGAGAATCTGGGTGTTTTTTTCTGCTGATGCAGTCGAGTACATGGAGGGGTTCTGTGTGTGTAATGAAATTGCAATCTTCTTTCATTGGGCTGTTCTCCACGAGTAAAAAGGCCACATTTGTGTCAACCCCAGGCATTCAGCCAGTAATGTGTGTGTAATTTTACTCTTTCGTTCTCTCTCTGTATCTGCCGAAACCCCAGTACATCCAGCACACGCAACATACAGAAACCATCTGATATCTAGACCTCTGGAAAAAAAAAACTGTGAAAAAGGTTCCGTTTGCTGGTTGAGTTGTACATTCTTTTGCTATAATAAAACTTAACCCGGTTAGCATTTACTAAATGCTTTGTGTGTGTATGTGTGTGTGTGTATAACTAACCTAACAAGAATTAATATAGATTGCTATCAAGGCCAAATGAAGAATTTTCATTGAGCAGCATTATTCATTTCAAAAAGTAAACTCTGAATAGATTCAAGAGTCCAAACGGCATTCAAGTCAGATTTTTCTGTTTCTGTTATTTTTATTTTATCATTTTTCTGTTATTATCGCTGAAGGCACTGCCGGACCACCTACACTAAATATGCTCTCGCAGCCGTGGGCAGGCTTTACGTCTGATGCTGAAAGGCGTTCGTGCCCCTGGCGTTAGGTATATTAATTAAACTGAAGATGATTTCACTTGCTGGGACACTGTATCTTGAATATACAACTTTGGAAAAAATTGAGACCACTGTGAAAATGTTCAGTTTCTCAGGTTTTATCTTTTATAAGTATTAAACTGAACAGCTTTGCCGTAGTTTTTAAGAACCGATGACAATATTTCTCCAAATTTCCAAATAAAAACATCATTTTAAAGGAAATGACAAAACATCAAGAGAAATGATGCAGTTTTACAGAACTTAAACAAAATGGCAATAATTACCTTTGTCATATTTCTAGTGGTGTTTTGCCTCCGACTGGTTACATTGCAAGAGAAGAGTGTTGGTTACAGCAGTGTTTTATACTTTTCCTCATTAAATAAGATTCAGGTGATCAGTAATCAGTACCTCATACAGCAGAATGAGGTGTTTGTGTAGGAATTTAACCGACCCTGGCATGAAATGGTTGTCATACTCATAGAGATACTGATTTAAAAAGTTGTATTTAAAGTATTTAAAGAGTTGAATTTATGTGTTGGGTTTGCTATTATTTTTAAGCTCTTTTTCTTTCATGTTTGTCAGTTGTTTGCAAAGAAAAGTGGCAAGATTTAAACACCTTTAAAATGTTATACTCTAAAGATCGCAAACCAACTAAAAACTATTTTATTTGTACATTCTCTGAACGTGCATTACTTGGACACAACCTGTAATTACAAGTTTCCACGGGTTTGCATTAGTTTTAGTACATATTAAACACTATATGACATGTGCTCTTTTGAAAATAAGGCCCCCCAAATTTTGAAGAGCTGTACATTTTTGCCATGTATCATGACATCACCTGCCATGCCATGTATCTGGTTTGTGCCATTTTACAATGGGATTATCTCAATTGGGCTGTTTGCACCGCGAAAGAAATGGGACCGGATCTGCTGCTTTGTTTGCTGATCAAAGCATTTAGCAGAAAAAAAATACTGAGGATCCCCTGTTGGGCTACACACATACGCATAACAGGTAACGTGACATTGTATCATTCTGTCTGAGCTGGAAGGGGTGCACACACACTCGACAGTGTGTGCCTGAGGACGTGCGCACAATAACACACTCTCTTTGATGACTAAGAACTTGTAGAGGAGCTGCGTCAGCGGCACCATAGCACGCACTGCCTGACGTGGCTGAGAGCCCCAATAAAGCAAAATATCTCCCTCACACAGTCACGTGCATGCGCACGCGCACACACACACACACGAACATCACAAAGCAGTAACAGCAGTATATGAAAACACTCACCATCATCATCATCAAAAGTTGTATCTATTTTGTATCTATAAGTGTCAAGCACACACACACACACACACACACCAATTTTCAACATTCAAACACACGCACACTTTTTTATCTGCGAAAATCTTGTCTCTCCAAAACAATGATATTTTGTTCTGAATGAACTTCTATCCATTGCTGTACCTTCTGATAATAATATATAATTATATACAGTGCCGTTAAGTGCTGCAAATGAGATTCAGAGGTCAAGACAAGTTGCTGTGTCTGTATAATAAGCCTGTGCCCTACTACTACCTACACACTTTCTTCAGACAGTTCTGAAGAGTTTGGAATGGGCCTAAATGGGCAAGCAGTTACCTATTGGATGGACGGTGTTCAGCAAATTAGATTTCTCCTAAAATAAAACAAATAATCTCAAACTAAAGGCACTTCAAAGCTTTGTCAAAACAATGCTGAAGAAGAACCAACTCTTGTTTCATAAAGCGCTGGACATTTCTTTAAAGAACCATTTCTGTCAATAAAATCTAAGTCTGAAGAGAGTATTTGTATAAAAGAATGTAAAAAAAAATGCGACAGAAGAACGACTCCTGAGAACAATTGAATGATATTTTGGTCCACAACCCTGTAGATAGCTCTTTAAAGAATCCTGCTTGTAAGCAATATTTTGTTTTGACCTCCACTTTACTTTTTCCCAATATAACCAAATGTCAGAAAACATCTAACAACTTGCAGTAACATTAGGCATAAAAAAGCACATTTTGAGGAAAAAACATTAAATGTAAATATGCTACTATAATGGTATACCATATTATGTTATTAACACAAAGCAAAAACACAGCTAAACAATATTCAGACTAACGTGCCACTAACATTACTGCTTTCTGTCGAGGAAGACTTAAAGACAATATGCTGAACTCCTCTTAGACTGAGAATAAACGGATTAATCATTAGATGTGCACTTGCATAAATAATCAGATGTAACATAAGCAGTTTCCTCCTGCTTTCTGATTCTGTTCATGCACACTGAACATTAATGAGAAAAAAAGTATTTACAAAGTGTATAAAGGGCTCTTTTAGACCCTTAAAAATATATATATATATTTTTAATAATCCTTATAATCCAAACTGAAGAGGATGAAGATGCAAAATAATTTAAAGACAAACCAAAGTATGCTAAATTTATTTTAGACGAAGTATGAGCTGATTTATCATTAGAGGATGTGCACTTGCGTAAATTTACATTTATGGCATTTATCAGACTTTCATTCTCTAACTACAGGGGGCAGTCTCCCTGGAGCAACTCAGGGTTAAGGGTCTTGCTCAGGAACCCAATGGAGGTGCTGAAGGTAGGATTCGAACCCGAGACCTCTTGGTCCGGAGGCAAGTATCCTACCCACTGAGCTACCTCCACTGTGGTAAACTGTGGTTGTTAATCCGACCTAGAGTTTGTGATCATATTTTGATCTAAATGACTTTGACAAGGGCTAAAGAATGCTGGCTAGACAGTTATAAAATCTCTATAAGAGCAGGTTTTGTGAGCTGTTCCTGGTATGCAGTGGTTAATACCTAACAACAGTGTTACAAGGAAAGACAGCTAGTAAAAGACCACTTGAGGCTCATTTATGCACACGCTAGCACATCTGGTACTGTAGCACAAAAAGAAAAGTTCATTATGGTTATGATAGAAAGGTGTCAAAACACAGTGCATCACAACCAGCAATCACTGAATGGCAGAACTGCAGAGCGCTCCTCATTCCTGCTGGATCACTATACACTCTACGAAATGAAGGTTCCATTAGGGGTCTTCAATGAAATTAAGGTTCTTTCTCTCTGTATATACAAGGGGCAGAGTCCAAGGTCTCAACCGTGTTCTCGTTCATTTAATAAAAGAGGAGAGTCCCCAGCTACTGTCTGTCAAATTTATCACTAGAAAAAAGGTCTACCTCTCTCTGCCTCCCTGAGACATGGATTCATAACTCAGCCTGTATGTATTCATCAACTGCCCGTCTTCATGACATGCATTCATATCACTCTGCCCCAGAGAATTCAAATTCATCCTGCATGAGGTCACTTACAACTCTATGCATGATAATAAAGTAAGTGCTTGTTTTACATGTGTGTGTGTGTGTGTGTGTGTGTGTGTGTGTGTGTGTGTGTGTGTGTGTAATTGTGTGTGCACACAAATCTTTCTTTAAGAGCTCTATTCGCTTCAACAATGATAAAGACACAACAGTACACTTCAGATGTTCTTCTTTAACAGCAAGCAATAAAGATCTAATATCCTAATGCTGATGCTGTGTATGAGTGTGTGTGTGTGTGTGCTCAAATTTCACATTTCATACCTAACAAAAACATTTCACCACATCCAGGTTTGATTCTTGAGTTCTCAAGTCCAAAAGGGTGGTATATAATTACCATTTCAGACATAAACCTGAGGGGTTTGGAGGAATGATTTCAATGAGTATTCCAGAGGTGCTCGCCATCAAAGGACCAGTGTGGATAAAAAGGCAGAATGACCTTCAGGCTGAATTACATTCCGACCCAAAACAAAACCGTGCTTATGTGTAGATCATATCAATATTATTTTCATGTATAAATGCACTCTATGATCTATACTCTATGGACTGTACTTCATGTGAAGGATTTTGCCCGAGATGGATAGGTTTAGAAGTTTTAATTCTATCAGATCTTTTACGTCTACCTTTTCTTCTAGATGGACCAACAAGTCCCTCTGCTCATTAGCTCTCCTACTCACACACACACACCATCAACTGTCCCCGATATACATGCAACCATTTTATTTACAAGGCAAGACTTCTAGAGTTAACAACATAAAACTAACTATTCATTTGTATTTCTTTGAATGGAAACCAAAATATATATAATATATATAAACAGAAACACTATAGACAGAATGAAGTTCACATGAGTATTGAAATAAATTGATTTAGAACACAAATAGCCTCAGAATTAGAATTAATTCAACCAAAATGGAATTCACTTCAGTACTGGAATGAATTCACTCAAAATAGAACACACTTTTTTATTTTAAAGACTTCTCTTAGAAGAGAATTCACTTCATTTTATAATTTCTTTACAATAGAATTCACTTCAGTATTAGACAAGATTTACGTACAATGGAATTCTCTTCTGTATTAAAATGAATACATTTACAAAGGAATTAATTTAGGTATTATTATTAATTTACCACTAAGAAAATGAATTTAATAAAATTCACTTGAGTGTGAGAATCAATTCGTGGAGTATAGAATTCACTTAAGTATTAGAATGAAGTCTCACAGAATATAATTTACTTTATTAGAATGAAACTACTTTATTAGAATGAAACCAGAGTCACCAGTTCATTTGAAAAAGCAGTAAAAATTGTACTCATTGTAGCATAATCCCCACATTTTCAATTAGAGTTCTGTGCTCTCTAGAATAAACTCGGCATACCATGAGATGTTAATCTGATGTGTCTCTGACCTTGCAACGTCGTTCGAATTCTACACCCCGTGGCAAAAACCCTTCTGTTGCAACTTAAGTCAAAAGCTTTTGGGTGTGCAAGCTACAGATCAAGAGGACAACCTTAGAACATCAGATATTTACGACGAATGAAACAGACCAAAATAGTAAATCTCTAAAACTTAAGTTTAAGTGTTGCATAGCAAGTCTTTGTTCCCCCTTAGTGAATGTGTTCTTGCTTGAAATGTAGTCAAATTCTTTCTATTGCATAAACTACAAGTCTTGTGTTGTCACTAGAATCACGTTGCCTTTTCTGAGAACTGGCTGTAGAGAGCTTTTTTGTACTGTATTTACAAAATGTCATAAGGTAGAAAAAAGGATCATGCAAAATAATAACGAGGAGAGCATTAGGCCTGAGGGTTCAAGCAGAGGATAGTTTGTGATCTCCTGCACTGCTTATGGCTTAAGGCAGTACAACAGAAGAAAAGCTATATTTATTAATCTCCCCTAGTTCAAACGAATTTGCACTAAAAAGTCTTAAAAGTTTTCAGATGTGTTTGGACTGCAAACAACACTTTGATATTATGGGAAATCATTAGGCATATTTGGAGTTGACCAGAATGCATCAGAGGGACTTTGCTAAAATGTCAGATAAGGTATACCTCCTCCGGGATTAATAAAGTTTTCTAATTCTAATTCTGACTAGTCAATCGAGACAAAAAAGCTAACACAGCCTATTTCTCCAGAGCAGTGAAGTATGGTGGTGGCAGCATCATGTCATGGGGATATTTTTCCTCAGCAAGGAATAGGCACCTTGTAGATAGTGTAAGACAACATGCTCTAGACTGCAATGTGCGGAAATCAGACAGTATGCAAAGCTGGAAGAAACTTAACACAACAATTTGGTAATTAAACATTTACTTTAAGTTTTCAATAAAAATATCTGTAGACACATTTCATGACTTTTAATGGGGTTAAATCTCTTACAAGGCACTGTATCGCCTATAGGGGTCGGCAAGCTTTAACACTCAAAGAGCCATTTGGTCCCAGTTTCCACAAAAGAGATAACACTGGGAACCGCAAATCCTTTTTGACATCTAAAATGAAGATAAAACTGCATATATTGTTTTTTACTTTTATGCTGTATAAAAACTAGCCTAGTGTGTAGCTTATGAAAGCCTGAACAAACTGCAGCAGTGTCGCATCAAGAAGCGTCTTGTGCAAAACTGGGGACTGCGTCAATTGATGCACGCAGACGTTATAGGCATAGACAGTTAGCCGCCGTTCTAGTGTTAAATTATTATTTATTTTTCAAAGCCACAGGGAGCTGCAGCATAAGGATGAAAGAGACACATGTGGCTCCAGAGCCGCACGTCCTGATATTACCATGATATTGCTTCTCAGTTTTAGTGATACTGTTTAGCAACATATTGGATAACATCCAGAACATACTTCAAATCATGGCATCAATAGTGTCAGTTAAATTTTAGATTTTCAACTGTACTCTTATTCAAAGCATCCAAACTGTTGCTTGCAAAGTATGTAGGTTACTAAGTGCATCAATAAAATCAATGAAAACATATTTATGCTGTAAAAATGTCAAAGTTTTACCTCTGAAAATGGAAGTTACCAGAATTATATAAATGAACTTTCAAACAATATAAAACCATGTAACACCTTTTAGGTTAACATGAAAATGCTATGTAAGTTTTATTTTGGTATAATAAAAGAATACAATCAATCATCAAACCATGCCTTTACAATGGAATCTTTAAAAAACTACTAAAATACTGATTTTTTATCAACACCACTTATTTCTCAGTACGAAACACACTGAAACACTGGATACTGGCCACCCAGACAGTCAGTTCAGAACTGAAATAAAACACAGTGTGCTTCTGCTGTTTGCTATGTGAAGAAGCACAGATGATCACAAAGGGAAGATGATGCAGAATGAAGGAAATGGAGCTAAAACGTCAGAGCTATTGTGGATTATAGAATAAACTGAAATAAAACTAAACGAATAATAGCTGTGGTTCAATGTGTTGTAAAGGTGATGGTATTAGAGAAAGAGAGAGAGAGAACGCGATGTGGGGGAGAGAGAGAGAAGAAAGGAGAGACAGGGGAGAAATAGAGAAAGACAGAATAATACAGAAAGAGAGAGGGGGAGAGAGTAACAAAAGGGACAGGGAGAAAGAAAGGGAGGGGAAGAAAAAGAGAGAGAGGGAGATTATAAAGGAATGCTAAAAACTGTAAAAACTCACTTATTGACACAAGACTTCCATTCACACTCTACTTTCCCAAACAAGACACCAGGCGATTCCATGAAAGCCTTTAACAAGTTCAAGGAGCCGTCGAGTCTGGCCCGTCAGAGTAAATCCTGGAGAACTTGCAAATGCCTGATAAACTGAACTGGGGTGGTGGGGGATTTTCCAGACACTGGAGAAAATTACAGGGCGCCTTGAGTCCAAACGTTTTAAATGAAAACACTCATAATAAATAATATGTAAAGACAAAATAATGAAAAAATACATACAATAATAAATGAATACATCTGTTGGAATCAACACGTGTGTTTCCGCTGTGCTGGTGTGTAACACAGCTCTCGGACGCACTGGGTAGCTTTTTTCTATTACGCGCTTCGTGCTCCCCGCGCGCAGCCCGCGAGATTCTTCACTTCAGCACCCCGACCCGCGTGTTGGGGGGATTAGTGCGCGTGCTCTTACCGTTCCTCCGGGAGCCTCCTCTTCCCTGTAAGACCGCGGGTCTCCTCCTGCTCCGTTGGGCGAGAAACTTCATCGGTGAGTGCGCGCACGGAGAGCTACCCCTGGTCCCGGTCCGCGCCTTCACGAGCGGACGGACAGGTGAGAGGCGCGCGCGTGTCTGAGCGCGTGTATGCGCCGTAAAGGGCCAGCAGCGCGCGCCTCGGACACGGCTTTTGCGCACATGGCGAAGTTGCAATCCAGCGTAATGAAGAGAAGAGTGGAGAGATTCCACCCCTCACATTTCTACTCAGTGAGAGGGAGAGAGGGAGGGGCACTGGATGAGATGGAAGAGCACTTCACCCAATCAGAGAGCCTGAGTCACTTGATCACTCCTGGACACGCCCACTTCAGTGGCCATCTCAGGCTTACCTGGCAATTCAAATGAAAGTAAACTGGCCACCTTAACCCATTCACCAAGTGAAGCAGTGCCTAGCCCAGGAAGCACCGTCTGGAGACGGTGCTAAGGGGCACCTCAGTGGTGGTCCTGAAATTCAAACCCACAACATTCCAATCACAAGGCAACTCTCCAACCACCAGATGACTAGCAGCCCCATTTGCATCTTTTAAAAAAGTTGAATAAGAAAACATGTTTTACTAATATTTTAAGCACTGTTAAATGGAGCAAATAAAAGATGATGAGCTTTTGTCAATGTTAAACACTGATATGTAATGGTTTGGAAGTGGGAGGTCTTAGGCCTCTGTCTGCAGTTTATACATATCGACTTATTGGAGTAAACACACTATAAGATACATATGCAAAAATAATGTGGCCTGTACAAGAGGGGGCCATAAAAACTATAGATTAGTAAATTGCTGCTTAACCAGTTTACTAGTTCAGACAAAAAGTGGTTAGAAGTTGCACTCTATATCAAATCCATTATTGCACATAATAGTGACATAAGTAGTGACATTGTGCATGTAGTGTGAATATTGCACATAATAAAAATACTGCACATATTTTAAGAAACAGGATAATGATTTCAATAATGATAGCGATTCAACAGCACGGCATTGACCAAGTTAATGAGCCCATGCTTCCCACCTGCTGCTAATCTACACTAAAAAGTCATGGGTTGCTTTGTTCTGTTTTCCTCTATTAAATAAAAGCTTACTCACTAAACCCTCTCTCACTTCCAAAGAAAAAGGACATAAACATAAGATGTAATCTTTCGCATCCACGTTTTTTTGTCAGTTGTTTTTCCAGCTGTGTATAGCTCCTCTTCCTCCTCCTCCTCATTGAGGGACAGTAGTGTCCATCAACACTATACTCAAAAATGGACCAGATTTAAGTAAGATATGGAGAAACTAATCTGATCTTATTCTGTCCGTTTCCATTTTATATCAAATCTGTTTGAATCAGAGTTGTATGAACTTGTCATCTTGCTATCTTGTCATGTAAGACTAAATGAATAAGCCCAGGTGTACTATTTCATATTATTAGCACTAAAGATTTTGGCTGGTGATGATGGTCAACAACTACAGTGGCTGATAGCTTAATGCTAATGTTCGATTTTTATGTAAATGTTAATGATCACAATGATATACTTTCCAGAAGATTTTTTTTAAAATGACAGGTATTTAAGCCATTTACTCCCTGCAAACACGAAGATGGACAACAGATTGAGTATCTAGCTAGTTAAGATGGACCATGAGTATCTAACATGAGTAAGCTACCTAAGCTAGAGAGCTAGCTAACAAACTGATGTATCTTGGGAATTGTATAGAGCTGAGCGATTCACGACTCATCCGGGTGAATCACCCGGATCCATTAAATGACTCACGAATCACGAATCCGA
>JBBPDC010175736.1:0-16494 GCA_037974485.1 Hemigrammopetersius urotaenia | reverse complement strand
TTTAAAAAACGTGTAAACAGAAGGTCAAAAAAATCGGATACAGGCAACAAATCAGAATTGAGCATCAAGACCTGCAGTGTAAATGAGGCCAAAATCATTTCTTCCCACAGTTACATAAGACCCAGCTCCATGTTTCCTTACAATGCTGGAGCGTTAATGTGTGGTTTTTCATGATGGATTGTAGAATGAATAATTTGCTTGAAACTTCTAAGCTGTTGAGCATTATCAGAATTTGATTAAAACTGAAAGGAGCTGTGAAACCAAACAATTGAAATAAGGATTGTATTAGAATCTCAGAGGCAGTAACAGAGTCACTCGTGAGGAATACAGTAACTATAGAAAGTGGCAGATTAAATACTTGATTAGAAGGGGGAAATGTGTCCTGAAGGTTTAATTAAACAAGCTTGTCATCAGTTTCTCTGTCAATCTATCTACTAATTATTCCATCTATCTATGCTTCCATTTCTCTATTCCATCCCATTCATCCATCAATCCAGTGATTCATCCATATATATTTTTTTTCTTTCTTTTTTTTTCTCCTGAAAAAATAAAGTGGCCCCTTATAGTCACATGTGAACACTGCACAGCACACAGTGTGAACAATGTGAAATTCTTTTTCTATATTTACAACATTCACCAAGTGAAGCAAGGGGCTGCCACCAAGGGGACCCTGGGACTTTGCTCAACAGTACCATAGTGGTGACTACTGACAGTAACTTTCAATAATAGTACTGAATATGTCAGTAACCATGTTATCATGCATTTATGGCATTTTCTAAAGGAAGGTAGGTATGGATTATAAAAGGTCACTCTTTTTGTCTTTCACAGTGCTGGAGTGGGCCGCACAGGCACTTTCATTGTTCTTGACCGGGTTCTGCAGCAGTTGGATAGCCATGGCACTGTTGATATTTACGGATGTGTGTTTGACCTCCGGCTACATCGATCACACATCGTGCAAACTGAGGTAGCCCTCACTATAGTTATTGGATATTAGGCACTATTGGATATTGGATATGTAACAGACTTAATAAAATCAATGCCCCCCATCTACATTTGAGCACCTGCCCATCTAAAGGTCTCTGGACAGCCCTGTTGGTTTTTACTCTCTTTGGTTATTGAAGCAGCCAAGTATTCAAATACTGTGCATTACATACCTCCTGATTCAGCACAGCACTACTGCATTGTTAGAATCTGCTGAATCATTGCAGTATACCAGCAAAGCTAACAGGGCAGAGCTGTTGAAGTATTTGTCATTTATAAAAATCTGTTCTCCCTCATTTTCCCTAGAGCCAGTATATCTATCTCCATCAGTGTGTGCGTGATGTCCTGAGGGCAAGGAAGCTTCGCTGTGAACAGGAGAATCCACTTTATCCTATCTATGAGAATTTCAACCCTGACTATTATAGAGGTGAGTATGTCATACCCTAGTCACAGTATTATTCACAAAGCAGCCCTTAGGTTACAGTGGTAATTTATCCAACAACGTTTTCCCCCAATGCCATGCAGCACTAATTAAATGACACCACTAACCACTACAATTTAAAAAATCTGTTTTATCTGAACACTTTTAGTCACAGTATTTGATCATTTTATTATGTTGCTGTCATGCTGCTAATTGGTAAGACATTCTCATTTTGGAAAGTGGAGTTTTAGTAGACTCCACTTTAGTAGATTTTGGCCTACTTTTGAACTCATAACGTGTTGCCCAACAGGTTTGCCCAGTGTATGCATCCCCATGTTTACTTCTTAGTTTAATAGAATGAATGCTTTGCCAACTCTTTAGTAAAAATTACTATACACTACAGAGTATATTCATACTTTCTGACACATAGTGCATATTGATTTACAACAACCAATGCAAGACATCTTCGCTTTATTTTACTGTAGCAATCTTATAAAATGGTTTACAGTGAGTTCTTCAGAGTGTAAATGTTCTCTAGGAGGTTCTCACACTCCTACATGCATGTTACATACTCCAGATACATCGATTTATTATTTATTCATTTATTGTGTTTTCCCAAAAAGACGATAGCCACACACTCACCACCATTTTATACAGTCAGAACAGGGCAAATGACAACATTTTTAGATGCAATTAAGGATTTATTTGAAATCTACTACATCTATCCTGTCATAAGATACTGTGTTTACTGATTAGACTGTTTTGTATGTTGTCCAAAACTGTACTTCTCAGTGGCCTCAGATGAGATTCCATGTCAAAGATATACAAAGCAGTCCGAACAGCATAGTTATTCATTTTACTATTAATTTTACATTATGTTACTTTTCTTAGATTTTGTGTACACCGGACGTTGAGGACTGCAGGCTCCCTGGAAAATCATGAAGAAAATATAAGCAGTAACTTCAAAGGATATATCATTTATTTTTATACAATTTTCACAAGAAATATTTAAAATGTTATGGGTAGCTGTATATGAATGTTTATGATGTCTTTGATTTGATCAGAATTGGTTTAGTATAGGAGCTCACTGAATATCCTCTACACATCTTTTCCATGTGATTATCTTGCTCAGTTAATAGTGTTCTGTAAAGTTAATATGCTTTAACATTTTAATGAGCAAGATAAGTGAAAACATCCAAACTGCTGTTAATATACAAGAGGAACTGAGTTAAAGTGCAGTTACAAGTAGCCTGCAATCAGTACCTTTATCTGAGTTGGGTAAAGCTAATTAATATTATGAAACCTATAGAGATTGTACCTGTAAGAAATACTGATTAATTTAGATTGACAATTGTTATGAAAAATAATATTTCTAAAAAATAATCAAAGGCCTAGAATAGGATTATGTGTGCCTTACAGTTGGCATCTTTTGGAGGATGGCTACATTTAACTGTTTGAAAATTTTGCGTGGAACATCCATTCATTGTTTCTTATAGATCTCATTTCTGTGAAATCCCTTGTGTGAATTTGCATGGAAATTTCTAGTCAGTGTCTACACATTCACGCACCGCATGAGAATGGTTAAAGATTGCAGTCATAGAGATTATGATGCTTCTGAGCCATCAAATGTGCTGTGGATTTACAGAGCACTGTCCCAAAGCTGTGTTTGTGTGGTACATCCATCTGGCAGTTTTTCTGAAAGCTATTCCCACAAATGCGGCAGCCATTTATACAGCTGAACATGTTGAGTTGGAGATGTACCTTTGAAATCTGTAAAGTTCCTTGTGGTTTGAATAGACAAACACAAGCCCCATGCAATACATACACTGATGATTCATTTCATTTTCTTTCTTCTACACTGAGCTTTGAAAGTATTTAATAACAGTTTTAGATTTAGGCACACTTCCAGTAGTTTATACTACTATTATACACACATTATCAAAGGCCAATTATAGGAGAAAAGTACATCAAGAAGAAAAACAAGGGTTTCCTCCAGAAGCCTTAATTTTAAGAATGGGTGACCTATTTTTAGAAAAAGCTGGAAATGCCAATAATAATTATCTGGAAAAAAAGGATATGATGCCAAATCATTGTTCATTATTGTCATTTTTAGAGGACTTTGTTAGTGTTAATGAGCACCAGACAACTGAATTGCAAATGCTGTTGTATTGCTACTACCTCAGACCTAAGAAACATTCTAATATTTTTTAGGATCATTCCGTTTCATTTTGTAGAATCATACTGTTCCATAGAATCATTCATTGTGAGTGTTTTACTTTTGCAAGAAGTCATTTTATTACTCTGTACCATTACAAGTTACATTGTTTAAGCAAAAATGTAAAGACATACAGTACAAAAGTCTTAGGCACCTGTGCAAATTGTTTGAAGTCATTTATATCAGCAGTGAGCTTCTTTCTGCCAGCAAACCACAGCCAAATATTACAAATGCAAATAAACAAGAAAGCAGTAAAAAGTATCAAGATTTCCTTTTCCTAAAACGTAGTCAATATTTTGTGAGCTGATTAGAAGAACACAGGTTTGGATCGAGGTTTCTGCTCTGTGCCTCCAGTCTTTGGGTGAGTGAATAAAATTCCATAGTCAACACCTAATTTAATCTACTGAAGTAAAAAGAGCCAAACCAGGTATTTGATGGAGCTACAAGTAATACTGGAAGTGGTTAAGTGAACACTTTGCCACACACAAAACCACCATTTACTGTATTGATGTTGTTTGTATTTGTTGTAATGAAAGTGTTTTAACATCTTAACACTACTGTCCAGTAGTAAACAGCTTTAAGCATACTTTTCTCAAGTGCCTAAGACTTTACACAGTACTGTACATACTGTTTGTTTCATTAAAATATTCACATCATAGAGCACCTGCAAACTCATAATAATGTCACAATTCAGTTCTTGAATTCTGTTATGTTGTTAAATACGTTTTAGTTTATCTTTGAACAAGGGTTTATAAGAATGTGCAGTGGTTATAGGTGTGTAGTGCTTCGTATTTTTGACCCCCTTCACATCTAAAGGGTTAATGGTGTTATCTAAAAAACCCAAAATAATCGAGAAAATATAGAATCTTATCACCTATCAATATGATTGTTTATCAGTAAGATTAAGTACTATTATAGCCCATATTATCTTGGAAAATGTAGGCCTCTTACAGGGTTTCCATCAAGACTTGCAGTGTGAAACTGGAATATTACTAGTTCTGATATTATAAATAGTTGTGTAGCCTCTTACACATTGGTTGAAGTGCATATTGATCCTCAAATGTAATGATGAGTTATGTGTCCTGAGCTATGTAGTCTGAGATTACCAAAATATAGTATATTGTATTGATGCTAACATTTTTCCCTGTATGCAGAGAGTATGAGGGTATTTGTTTCATCTAGAGTTAGCCTTAGGAGCTGTACTAGATTTTCATGTTGTATTGTAATGGTTTGTGTAGCCAAAAATGTAATGCTTTCATATGAAATCTGTGTAAAATCCTTTTTTGGGGCACTAATTTTGATGCATCTCCTAATATTTTTGTCTGTATAGCTACTCTTTTACTCAGATTTTTGTCAACAAAGAATAAAATAGTACCATGTTAAACAAAGGCACAACACTTGCAGCCAAAGTGTATGTGGAGCAATGATGATAGATCAGGCAACAGAGTGTTTATATTTGGCCTAAAAACTGCATTTGGTTATAAATGTCACACTAACAATATGAATGATTAATATGTCCTACTTTTGAATGTGGCCCCATACTGTATAATGAATGAAACTATTTTTTAATTTTATAACAATATATAAGTCAGATTCAATATAACATGTACTTTGTAAGATTAAAAAAACTGTAGTCAAAGTATACCACTGTGTCCTTTCATTATGAAACATCATGAAGATTTTTTTCTGAGACGGTAGCTGAGGCTAGTTTCTTCCGTTTCACTGAAAACTTTTATCAGAGACAGTTAGCATCAAAAGAAAGTATGGCAGAAAAAATACCATTGCCTTCCAAAGATTACATCTACAATGCAGTGCTCATGTAGAAATTCATAAAACAGTAATGGAATCAAACACACTCTTACCTATTTATATTTTGGCCAGATTGAAAATGTCAAAACCAGTTTTAAGGTTGTATACACTCACTTTCCATATCTACTTTTAAGCAGTAGTTTGGGAAGTTTGGGTACCTCTGATCAAATTAAACATTTTGTTAAAAAGTATAAATTAACACCAACTTTACATGAATCAAAAGTAAATACTACATTTCTGCTAATTTTAATAAAACACAAAATATGTGTCTGGGCATGTTTTTAATCAGCATTCAGCAAGACGCCTTGTAGCTAACAAATAGTTTTTTCTGCTTTGTCTTGGATATTGCTTCTACTTCAGAAACCATCTTTTTTGTTTCCATTTTCTCATTAGCTTCCAGAATTTGTTGATATTTAGTAGAATCTTTTCCTCCCTCTACTCCCTCTGTTTACTGCCACACAATCCTAAAGCATCACAAATACACCCTTTTGTAAATACAATCACAGCACTTGATTTCAAAATGCCTCAAAGTGCTGCATGCTTAAGTTGATGTTGATTTTGTGATGATGTCACATTAACTTCTAATGACCCATTCATGTAGATGATGTTCATTGTCTAGTTTCAGATCCTCCATTAGACACTAACCTCCATAGAGATTAGGCAATGGGTCATAATTTGTATGACACATTTTTGTTCCATGCAGGTTTTGTATTACAAGAGTAAACCCCTGAAATTCCCCCGGGTTACATTCCAACTGCACCTGTGAATTGTGAAAAAACATGGATGTGTGAAGTGGTAAAAAATGCCTAAAAATTCCCATTTTTATAGTGTAAACCATAAATATGCCCCAAAATATTTACAGTTCATATAAGGATTTACAGGATTTACAGTTCATCTAGCGGTGCCTCTACTTCAGGCGTGTCACTAACGTGGTAGTAACCTGGTAGTGGCATAGTTGCACTGGTACAACTGGATCAGATTAGTGCTCATTCTATTAGACACACCTTCCCTGTTGTTCCACCTAGTGGCTTCAATGTCTGAGACAATTTGATGGCTGTTTTAGTCATTAACTTTGGGGACCCCTGCTTTAGTTCATAAGCAGTTTCTAGCTACAGGATGCTGTTTAACTAGATATTTTGGTTACCACTACTCTAGTAGTGACACTTTATTATCTAGCAACATTGCTCACACAACATACCTCTATGTCAGTATCACTGCAGTTCTGGAAATAATCCATTACCCAAATAACACTGACTATAATAGACTGACTATAATCTTTAATTGTAGAATGCAGTTACATGATACGGGGATCTATCCATGTATTTTGCACCATTTTTCAGTTTTTAGAAGATGCTCAGTCCCTCCTGAGAAAACGTATCACTACAACATGATGCTGCCACCCCATACTTCACTGGTATGATGCTTCTTGAGGGCAGTATTACATTAATGTTGGATTTTTGTCTCGCCTGACCACAAAATCTTATCCCACCTTGTAGCTGGACCACTCTAAATAGACATTGCCTGGATTGTATGATGAGGCTTCCATTTCCTCACAATTGACCCAATACTGGTTACTGGGACAAGCAAACACCTACTTTTATTTTGGTTTTTATTTTGTTTGGTCTTCATTCTTTACAACTTTTTTGTTCAGGTTCACAGTCTGACCGAATGTACTTGAATCAAGGTGGAATTTGTATCCAGAAAAGGCCAGCTGTTTTTTAATTTCAGCTTCTATCAATTCCATCTTACTTTCAAGCATGCAGAATTTATTAACTGATGATATATCAGTTGGGTCCACAAGAAATAACATTTTGAATTATATAGTCACCAAAGAATTATTACATGAGAAGTGATATCAGATGCTTTTCTGACTTAAGAAGACTGGATGAACTATTTTTGAAATGTAAAACATACTACGAAAATTAATTCATGCACAGACATCAACATCATATTAACTGAAATGAAGCTTAACTGAAGCTTCTTCAAAATACCCTTATTAATGTGATCATGAACAACAAACATGCAGTTTAGTGTGTCCAGGTTTTTTTCTGCTGCTTTTCTGTGGCATGTTTACAAAGGAATTAATGTAAGCTGAGTAGATTTGTTGTTTTCAATTACATACCTCCACAAACCTGTACAGATGTGTTAACTGACTACACAGCTGACCTAAATAGTTTTACAAAGGTTTAAAGCATGGCCATACATTTGTAGCAGACCGCCTGTCACCCCTGCTGCATGCTCTCCAAATCTGTAGCGGTTACTTTTTTAATCTTGGAAAAAAAAAAAAAACTACTCAAAAAAATCTATTAAAATGGGCAACTTTTAAACCTCCCGCCTCTGAGTACAGCATATTTCACCATGCCAAGACACGCTTTCTTTGTGTTCTCTGGACACTATCAAAAATGTATCGTTATATTTTATATGGAAACGTTGCTGAATTTACATTAATATTGATTTTACATAATTAGTCAGTTTTTCTTAATCATTTAGCAGTAAAATACATGAAAAATTATATATTGCCATGAAAAATGCTGTAATTTGAAAAGAGTTGTGATTCGCAGAAACCTTTTGTGGTATCCGGGCTTCAGCTACCGTGCCCCCTTGTCCTCGTGCTGGGTTGTTTGTTTGGGCACAGCACTTACCAAGGCAATTGCTAACTGCCAAACATAAACAGCCCAGAATGAGGATGTATATATATTATGGAAAGCCAAACAGGAAATATATATATATATATAGTATATATTGAATGAAAGGAGATATATATGGAATGATCTTTCACTGAGTAATCCTGGTAAATGGGTAAAATCCCATCTTAATGAATAGAGTGTATGATGTCTGCCTTCAAAGAAAGAAAAAAATCTTCTTTGGCTTTTATTGTGTGAACAATTTCTATTTTCACCTATTGTCTGTATAAAATATATTTTGTAGAACTATTGCATGTACACAAAGTACTGAAATGATATTGAATGAGACAGAGAAAGGGAGAGAGAGCGAGAGACAGAGAGAGCGAGAGAGAGAGAGAGAGAGAGATGATCCGCGAGAGAGAGAGCGAGAGAGGCACAGAGAGAGTGAGACAGGTTTAAAACGGGCGCGATCCGGAAAAGTCATGAAACAGAGAGAGATAGAGAGAGAGACAGACAGACGGAGAGAAAGAGAGTAAATCCGCGCTAAAATATCAAGGTGAAAATCATCATAGCTTGCGTAGTATAGCTCCCAACCCAACCTTGTGAATAGATTAACGGCGATATTTTTTTTATTGCGAGTTAACGCCGTTAACGGCCCAGCACTAAAAAAATGCGATATATATATACAATGAACGTGAAATTACAGGCTGGCACTGCTTTGGTCAACTTCATTGGGTTTCCTCTGTACAAACAACTGTATCGATAATGTCATCGTTGTTTAAGAGAGACTGGACTTTTTCCCTCGCTTTACTTGGGAAATGCAATTGCAATGGTTATTTGTTTGACCTTCGTAATTGCATAGACGCATATATAAGTAGAAGCCGCATTCACTGTGTTCCCAATTGCGAGTGGCAAAAGCACCATATAAAATGATACAACTGGCATCTGGGTTTTCTGATTACAAATTTTGGTGAATTGTTTTAAATACAAATCTTTATTTATGCACTTATAATGGCAGTCAATGACACAAAAAAACGTATCAAAACAGTTACACTTAAATCAAATATATATAGGACTGGAACTAAAATCCTTGGAACAGAACAGATTTTTCTATATTGCCACTCTGTAATACAAGACCTACAGGGTGGTGCAGCCTTAGTTTGTGGAAGACAGAAACTAAAGACAAAAGCACAAAATGATGGTTGTCAATTCCAAACTGTGGCCCGGACAAACTGATGGATCAAAGACACACTGACTGCTTGCCTTGATATTTTTTAAAGTGAACTAGTGGTAGCGTTGATAATATGATGCTGGTTCTGCATACTAGCATGGCACACATCACAGGACAGTTTTCTCAACTGACTTGGAACACAGAGATGCATAGCTTTTCTAGCTTATCCTGGCTTACCTGAGGTTAAGATTTATAAACCGAGGTGGATTTATTTAGGAAACATCCAAACTCTGAGAAAAGTTAACTAAAAAGCAAACAACAATCTAAACTGTTAGAGCCTACGTTTAGCCAAAACATTGTTTGGAGGCTGACTTGAACACAGGAATCCATAGCTTTTGCCAACTTAGCCTGTTGTAGGGTTAAGATTAAAAAACGGGATTTTATAATATGCAAATATAATCACAATTGTTCAGCCTTATATCGGGTTTCTTTCCATATATCAGGTTTCATACACATACATATATGCACACAGACACACACATATACTGTGGTTGTAATCTCTAATCTCATCTTGTAATGTAGAGCAATGTAAATAAAATGAATGCCAAGGCATAAATCTGTGATGTTCTGTGAAGAAAGGACAAAATTAGTTGGCCAATGTTACTACCTTGGTTCAGTAGTCATGTTTAAACTCAATGTGATGATGCTCTGCTGTTATGACAGTAAATAATTATAATTTTGGATAGCAAAAAAGTGCACATTGTGGAGCCCTGTCAATCACTAGAGGTGCATGTGAGCATGCTGATGCCTGGGTGTGTGTGCATTGCTTTTTTGTGGAAGAGCTAGCACCATGATGCACGATAGGAAGAAGGCAAGATAAGAGAGGCAGTGTGATGATTTTGGCAGTGTTCTGCTGGGAAACCTTACGTGTATGTGAATATTACCCACACACCCTGCCCAAATATTGTTGCAGACCTTTTTATAGCAGAATATTCCTTAATATCAGTGAGCCTACAATACTTTCAGCAGCCTCAAATACAAAAACATTATTCAAGAATGGTGTGTGAAATAAAACAGGTATACTCATTTTTGTATTTTATAATTACATGACACTACACATAATGGACACATAAAAGTTAGAAAGAATATTTGTTATATTTTTGACCTTGTTTTTATTTCATAAAGGTCAAAACTAGAAAAACTAGCAAATCACAAATGCAACCAAGAGCTACATGAAAACAAACTGACCCAACAATTAGGCAAGAACTGGAATGCTCCAAGGAGGTCCAAAAGTGGGGTGATTTACAGCTACAGCCTTTTTGTCGTGAATTATTTTACCAATAAAAAACAATCTGCTCTTCAATTTGGCTCCCAATGTTAGTCCAAAATAGCAGACTTGTCCATGAATGACATCTATGACATCACTGATGCATTTACTAATTTAACTCTAAATTACAAAAAAACATGCCACCAGTGAAACCATAGATTCATTAATTATGTCTATTGCAAGTGTGTATAGGAAATCTAGACACACTTTCTCAAGATTGCATACACAGTATGAGATGAGCGTACCAAAATTAACCAGGTGTCTCTCTCTTTCAGATAAGCATTGCTATCATGGAAACGTCCATCAATTACATGCATAATTAGCATTAGGCTCACTGATGTCAACGCACAAATTAGGATAAGACTAGTCGACACTAGTCAACTAGTCTTATCCTAATTTGTGCGGTTAAATTAGAATAGTTGACACATATTATTGTTTCCAAACACACAATATTGTTTCCAGCCTTTATTACGAAGATCCACCAGAACTTTGACCAAAATAAACAACTACAAACAATATAATACCATCTTTTATTGATCTTTTGTTTAAAAAAATGAGGCACTACTCAATGAGTTACCATGATATATCACTATGTGGTTTCTCCACACCATTCAGAATACAGCTGTTTGATATGTTACATTTCTCAGACGTGTGTCTGACAATGTCAAAATTCACTCAATCTAGCATCACCGATGTGTGAACTCCTCCAGAGTGTTGTCCTAGTCACATCTAAGCATGTCGATTTAAGCTGTGATGTGAGTGAGTGCTGTGAAGGTCATTTGGTGTAGAGCATATAAGGCAGAGGAGAGGGAAGGAGCAAACTGTGCTGACAAATGGCAGGATAGGTTTAGAAGTTCTAAGCAAATCACAAACTGACCTCATCAAAAACTGATACTTTTTTTACCTTTGTGGGGTTCATCAATGCACCAGGGAATTTTATATAGCTACCTGTCCCCATTCTATACATACACACACATTAAAATTATTTTTCCATTTTAGGGCACAATTTCCATGTATTTGCTTAGTTAAACAAGAATAAAACAGTATAAAATATAAAATGTCTCATAACTTGCACAGGCTACATTTTTCCAAATATGTTACATTCAGTAAATAAATAATTGTTGCTTAAAATGTGCTGTGGTGTGTTCTCTGTGGAAGATACGTGCTTATTACCACTTACAAAATCCAAAAATGTAATTTACCAAGGGTATCTGAATTTTTGCTTACTGTATAGTACAGTGCAAAAGGCTAAAGCACCTAATAAAATTGTTTTTTAAAAAAATCTGCACACTATTTGTTTATAAAATGTTTATAAAACCACTAATTTTAGAATACAAATAATAATAACAATAAATTTATACTACAGTCTTTACAATTGTTTTTCCAACATCAAAACAAAACAAAACAAAAAACAATCAAAAACAATCTCTGCTACTGTTCTACAATACTGCTACTTTTGGCAGCCAGGTATTTATTGTAGTTATCCAATACATTATCTAGTTAATAAAGACATTTTTATCTCATCTTATCTTAGATGTGTGACTGAATTAGTAACAAATCCAGTTTGGCTTCAAAGATGAATCTGAAGCCAAACTGTGTTCTGCTAATTAGCTCTAAGATATCAACTTTAAATATTCTTGCTACGTCTTTCTTCTGCATTAATGTGTATTTGTTTCTATGCTAATTTAAAAATACTGTTTTGTAGATCTGGCCTAAGTAGCATTTTACATACTTTGAATATTTGTTGAAATTTCTAAAGGATACTTGAACATTTCTTAATGGAATCTCTCAAAATCACCCAATATTTTTAGTATTTTTGTTCATAATATATTCTTAATACATTCAGCAGACAGCCACACTGAATTTCTTAATGGATACTCCCAAAATCAGCCCAATAATTTTAGAAGCATATTTGTATTTTTGGTCATAATTATTCAGCAGGCAGCCACACTGAAGTAATATCTCACATGAAACCATGACTGTAGGTTCATATTCAAGTGACATTGTTTGTGAGCTACAAACCCAAATCAGAGAAAAGTTGGTACAGTATGGAAAATGCAAATAAAAAAGAAAGTAGTGACATTTTAAATGTACTTTGACTTATATTTCATTGCAGACAATATGAACACAAAATATTTCATGTTTTGTCTGGTCAACTTCATTTCATTTGTAAATATACATTCTTTCCTGTCATTCAGACCTGCAACACATTCCAAAAAAGGTTGGGAAAGGAGCAATTTAGGTCTAGTAACCTATGATTTGAAACAAGTGATTTGAAACAAGTGATGTCAACAGGTGTTTGTAATTATGATTTGATACAAAATCAGCATCCAAGAAAAGTCTAGTCCTTTAGGAGCAAAGATGGGCCGAGGATCACCAGTTTGCCAACAAATACGTGAGAGAATTATTGAAATGTTTAAAAACAATGTCCCTCAAAGAAAGATAGGAAGAGATTTGGATATTTCACCTTCAACAGTGCATAACATAATTAAAAGATTCAAGGAATCTGGAGGAATTTCAGTGTGTAAAGAACAAGGGCGCAAGGCTAAGCTGAACAACTGTGATCTCCGATCCCTCAGGCAGCACTACATCAAGAATTGTCATTCACCTATGAGCGATATCATCACATGGGCTCAGAACTACATTGGCAAGTACCACAATACGTAGTTACACAGTACAGTTAAAACTGTGCCAAAAGGAAACCCTATGTTAACAGTGTCCAGAAGCGCTGTCGACTTCTTTGGACTCTAAGGCATCTGGGATGGATCATCACACAGAGGAAATGTGTACTGTGGTCAGAGGAACCACTATTTCAGGTATTTTTGGTGAGAAATGGATGCCGTGTCCTCCGGACCAAAGAGGAAAAGGATTATCCAGAATGTTGACAGCAACAAGTCCAAAAGCCAGGGTCTGTCCTGGTATGGGGTTGTGTCAGCACCCTTGGCAAAGGTAACTTGCACTTCTGTGGTGGCACCATTAACACTACAAGCACCAAGGGGGTCATTTTTACCCCCTGGAGTTTTCAAATGCTTGTAGTTTTGTTAAAATAAAATCCCTACATCTTTAATTTCATGACTTCTCCTAAAATGGCTTTATTAATCATCTAGTGGATTTTGGTGAGTGTGTGATAAAAAGAAAAATAAATACGACCATTTATACCAAGAACCGCCAGGAAGTAATTTTTACCCACTCATTTCGATCATCGTATACAGCCCCTCCCGCCACTCCCAAATGCTTAGACTCTTGTGATGTCATCCAATTAAAATACTGCAAAATTTAAGACAAAAATATGTATTTTAAACTCTTGATTTGTCAAGTCACCATTAACATTTAAAACAGAAAGATGAGAATGAGCCACTTCACAGCTTCTAGAAATGACATCTTATCATAGTTGATGCTACTGCAGCAGGGGGGTCGAAATGACCCCCCTTGGCATTTCTAGGGGTGACTGGATGGTTGGCGGTTCTAGTGTTAATGCTGAAAAGTACATAGACATTTGGAGCACAATATGCTGTCTTCAAAAAGATATCTTTTCCAGGGACACCCATGCATATTTAACGAGACAATACAAAACCACATTCTGCACACATACAAAGTCCTGGCTGTGGAGGAAAAAGGTCCGGGTCTGCTGCAGTCCCGACCTGTGTCCAATAGAGAATGTGTGGCAACGAAGACCCCAAGCTGTTGCTCACCTTACGATTTGTTTGCAGGAATAATGGGACAAAATTACACCTGAAACACATCTCTTTGTGTCTTCAGTTCCTAAACGTCTTTTAAGTTTTGTGAAAAGAAATGACAACATTACAAAGTGGTAAATGCTTTACTGTTCCAATGTTTTTTGAAATGTGTTGCAAGAACCAAAATTGGAATATGTGTTTATTTAAAACAAAAAAACAATACAATTCATGAGGAACTGTCACATCCGGGGTCACATCCTGCCTTCAAAGAGAAGCGTCACTGGAGTACTGAGTTTGAGGGGGATTCCCTGTGTCCATGAATGAGTTTTTGGCAAACAGTGAAATACAAGCCCAAGTGGAGGGAGCTGGTTCGTATAAATGTAAGTAACGTTAATAAAATAATTTTACTGATGTACACTGCGGTAAAACCGGCAGATATTTTGGCGGCTGGAAAATCGCGAGCAAATGTTAGTCCATCACTTCCGCTAAGTGCAAAACGCTAGTCTTCCGTTTAGGACAGCACTGAGCCACAGCAGTGCGCACTACGCACTAAATCTCAGTGCACTTACGCAAGTGTGTGATTTCGGACACACCCCATGTCGTGTCATGTGATTGGTTGTCTGTGTCATGCCCATTTAAGCAGGATATCCTGCTTAAAGACCAGCCGATTCAGATCTACCAACATGCTGTCGCCATCTCTCCTTAGCTTTGAACTCCCCCTTTGGTTTCAGAAAGGAGCGTGCCACGATGAAGTGGCTGTGGAAAGACCCAGAAGGAAGGAGCCCAGCACGAAAGTTTTCCAAACCTGCATCAAAATTAGTGACTTGAAATCGTTCTTTATTAAAAGAAACTCTTGCTTCCAACATCCCTTGCTCTTGCGTCCTCTCTCCAATTTTTACATGACAGGAACACATTAAATAAAGTGCTGTTGTATTGTTTTCAATGTAATACAGGTCAAAGATAATTTAACAAAGTATTGTTTTTACTTTGATTTTAATTTAACATACTGTCCCAACTTTTTCTGATTTGGGGTTGTATTTAGACAGTAAGGATATAATGTAAATAAGAATTATTTTATTTATCACCATCATTATGTATTTAGACAGTAAGGATATAATGTTAATAAGAATTATTTTATTTATCACCATCATTATTTTTGTTAATGGCAGCAGAATTTCCCCACCTCACCTATACTGCAGAACTATGGGAGCCTGAGCTTCTGGTTTAGTCTCTTATATACCTAAAAACTTACATACAAGTATGCTTACATACCTGAGATGACCTGTTCAAAAATAATTGTTTTTAAGATCTTTGTAAAAGAAGTGTGCTGTTACAAATTTTGTGGCTTGAAAATAAATCCCGAGCCAGTTCAGTTTTGTAAAAATTCAATTTGCTGAGCATAAATATTTATACTTGACCATTACTGCAAACAGTCAACATAAATGTAGGAACCAACTACACAAATAGTTACTATCAGATCTATTTTCAAATCTTCCTTATTTTAAAACCTCATTGTAGACTAGTATGCCCTGTTCTCCTTATAAGATGCAAAGCAAATGTCAGACAAAGCAAAAGCAATAAAATACTTTTTAAAGAATTGTATCTGTTGAATTCCTGTTGGATGTTACAGTACTTTACATTTTTATGTGAAGTTTATGCTGTTTCTTTACTTTGCTAGCCTGATAGTTAATAAGATAATTGCTACACAGCTCACAACAATAAACAGAAAGCAATTATAGTTTTCGATTATAAAGCAGCAGTCAAAGGTTTCAAAAAGGTTTTTCACACATCTCAGTCATTAATTTTTAATAGAACCATTGTTTGAGTTCCTCTGATAGGTGGTTTGTTGCCTTGAGTGCTCATGTAGTTACGTCTATGACAGCGCACAATGTGCATTTAACTTGATTTGTGGTCAGTATTGTGAACACTACACAAACCAGAAGCCCAAAACAAATCAATATGACTGTAAAAATTGATGTACAATATGACTTATCAAAGTATTATGAAAAAGATTTTCATTATAAATTATAAAGTAGCTCAAAGCTCAACAGCAGTGACTACATGTGTGTGCAAAAAACGAATAGAATTTTATTCATTTAATGGCTGTAAATCTGCTACATCAGACCATTTTGTAGGCTATCAGTAAATTATATATCGGCCGATAATTTTATCACAAGTGAATTCTTATGATTATATATATATGTATATAAATATATATATATATATATATATATATATACATATATATATATATATATTAGTGCAGGGC
>JBBPDC010175717.1:0-16497 GCA_037974485.1 Hemigrammopetersius urotaenia | reverse complement strand
GGAGCTGCAGGTAAAACTGGGCTTCCATGAGAAAAGAGGTCTGGAAATGGTTCAGCAACACTTTACCACAGAAAACCCCCATTTACTGTATTAATGTTGTTTGTATTTGTTGTAATGTAAGTGTTTTAAGACTTAACACCACTGCTCAGCAGTAGACAGCTTTTAAGCATCATTTTCTTATGTGCCTAAGACTTTTGCACAGTATTGTGTATCTAGATGGATAAGCAAGACACTTTATTGCCAAGTGTGTATTGTTCATAATGCAGTTTTTCATTTCTTGTTCTTAGGTCAGCTTTAACCCCCAGGACAACGCACAGATATGTGTGAGTGGTAATGGTGTCTTCAAGCTCTTCCGCTATGCTGAAGGGACCTTGAAGCAGTCCAGCTTTGTCAAGCTGGAGACACAGAACATCTTGTCTCACGCCTGGATGTCAGAGGAGCGGATCATCGCTGGTACAGAAACGGGGCGACTGCTGGTGTTTGAGTCCGGTGATCTACGCTGGGAGATGAGTGTGACAAGCAAGGCGCCCACACAGGAATCTAAGAGGTGGATAGATGTTCCCTGAAGTTTGATCCTTTACTTTTCACAGTGATAAAAAAAATGATTTTCTTTTCGTACTTAATGGTTTCAGATCTTCACACAAAATGTAATATAAACCCTTATAACTTGGAACATAGTTGTAAAATCTGATTTCAATGAATATAAACGGTTTAAAACAGTCTAAAACCAGTGTTTGCTCTCCTACAGGCTCGTCATTTGCCACTCGGCCGCTCTTTTCATTTTTGTTCTTTATATTTGATGCCATTTTTAAAAACCCAATAGCAGTTTTTTTAAAAATTACAATAACTTTGGTTCTGCATGGCATAGGAACACAAAGCAAAGCTCAGCATGACATCTGACACCGCGAGCTTCAACACCATCTGGGGCAACTTCCTTTCCAGTTTTCTCAATTTGGAGATAATGGCTCTTGCTGTGGTCTGCTGGCATTAGAAATATCTATGTAAACCTTTCCAGACTGATATTTCAGTAACTTTCTTTAACTTCTCTTTTGTTCTCTTCTTCATAGACACATGAAGAAGAAGAAGAAGCTGGAGGACACCCCCACTGTCCCCGCCTCACTGCCGACGGTGACCGCAATCATAGCCTACTCTAAAGGCTTTGCCTGTTCAGCTGGCCCAGGCACCGTGTGCCTCTATGAGAAGACAGAGGAGAAAGACAACTACAAGAAAATCAGAGAAATAAGGGTGACTGCATCCTTTAAACTCAGATTTACATAATGTCCATCTAATCAAAGCTTACTTTACACTCACCAAGCTAACAGCAATAATGGCATTCTGCATCTCCCTGCTCTGATCTTCAGATCCCCCCAGACCCGTACAGTAATGAGCCGAGTCAGGCAGAGCAGCAGGAGATCACCACGCTGTGCATCAGTCCTTCAGAGGAGACGCTGGCCGCCAGCACTGACCGAGGCCAACTCTACAACATCACACTCTCCTCAGACGAGATGAGCGAGGTACTAACCGCGGAAGCAGTAACACCATAGTTCTTCTGAAGTTTCCATTCCTCCTCCTTCTCCTTCTTCTTCTTCTACTAATAGCTGGAATTAGTTGCCTCTTCTCCTCCAACCGCAAAATGTCCATTACTTATGAGTACTGATCGTTTTAAAAAAACAATTTTTATAGTCAGTTCACCTCCTTAATGTATGGGGAGAGAAAGCGTTGAAAATTTATGTTGGAGAAAAAGCCTATGGCATCACGGCTAACCGATAATAACTTGATAAGAGACAGCAAGTTAATGCCCTCTCGTAGTGCAGCATTAAAACATGACGTGGTGCTGGTTCAAATTATTGCTGGATGCAGATTGCATGCAATTATATTTCACATCATTTGTGGAAATGCAATCTAGTTCATTTTGTACCCATGAGTTAAGCATCTCTTCAAATGGGCATGGCCTAAAATAATAGCGTTGTTAACTCTTTTGCCCCCTCCTTGCTGTTTTAGGGTGAACAGGCCCAGTTTGAGTTCCTGTCCCACTCCTTTCACTCAGGCGTCATCACTGGACTGTCTGTCTGTCTCCGCAAACCCCTCATCGCCACCTGCTCGCTGGACCACTCTGTGCGCATCTGGAACTTCAAAACCAAGTATGAAGAGCTGCACTGAGGCTAAGAACAAGTCCAGCTTTTCTTGCTGCAGTGGGCTAATAGCTTAAATGGAGGCACATTACCAACTTACTGCAATTAAGTTTTCTCAGAGAGCTCTCCCGCTGGTTTTTGGCCATTTTTATTGCATCAGTTGGCTAGATTGTGTGTGTGTGTGTGTGTGTGTGTGTGTGTGTGTTTGCGGAATTGCCACAAATCTGATCGAACAGTATTTAGTTCTGAGAGTTAATACATCTTAAGGTTCAGATGGTGAGGTAGTGAGTCATGCCAAAGAAAGCTGCTTTGAATTCCAGACCTTCAGCCGTCAGTCTGAAGGTCTGGCTACGCAAGACTACAGAGCTCCAGGCTGAGGACATTCTGCTCAGACACAGATTTGCATTTGCCTCTCAGCTCCTCTGGGGCACAAAGATGGAAAAACCCTTAGAAGTCCAGAGTTAGTACTTGGACAATGTACTGATATTTATCACCATAAATTATGTCAAAGAATGCTCTGCTGAGCATATTGTGTGCATCTTCAGTGCTTATAGTACATACAACTTCAGAATCAACTTCAGATTGATTGGATTCAGTCCATTGCAGTGGGTGAAACATCGAAAAAAGGTTGCGCGCATAGTTTTTATGGCATTTTTAAATGTGGATCGACAAATATGCACAACCTGTATCGTAATTAAACGTGAATCATGAAGAAACATGAATAATGAAGAAATTTCATTAGTGTTACAGAGCAATATAATATATTATACAGTATAATATGATATTAATTATATGATATTATATATAGTATAATAACTATATTATAGTTTTTATTTCTGCCGAGTTATACATGCAATAGAATGAATAAACTGCAGATATTGAGTTTAAAGCATGATATAATTCTGAGATAAATCTTGCTGAACAGGAAATGAAGATCAAAGTATCGAGTGAAATTCATTACATTGGAGTAGTGCCACAGCTCTGAATGGTGGTTTGTTGGTTGGGTACAGTGCACTGGAGCTGTATAAGGAGTTCCAGGAGGAGTCTTACAGCGTAGCCCTCCACCCCTCTGGGCTCTTCATCCTAGTGGGCTTCTCGGACAAGATCCGTCTCATGAACCTGCTCATCGATGACATCCGGCCCTTCAAGGAGTTCACCGTGCGCGGCTGCCGAGAGGTTCTATCTTTTGCTTTTTGAGCATCTGTCTCCTTGTGTCCATGTCTTCGAGCTAGTAAGCAAAACAAAGGTGAAGACCTGCTCTCCATCTCTCCTCAGTGTGCATTCAGCCATGGAGGTCACATGTTTGCCGCGGTCAACGGTAACGTGATTCATATCTACTCCACCACCACATTTGACAACATCTTGAACCTGAAGGGCCATAATGGGAAGGTCAGTACCAATTTTATCTCATTCTCCAGACTGTAAGCTTGACATGCAATGGCAAATAGCTGCCTAAAACTTCACTGAATCTATGAAGTCAGTTGGGTTTTGGAGCAGATTGCCAGTATTATTCTGATTAGATGGCAGGGCGGCATAAGCCTAAACCAGTTTAGTTTCAGTGCCATATGGCTGACCCCCAAAAATAGCACAAGATCAACAGAGCAGATTCCAGCATCTGATATGAACCAGGTGCCGTTGCTCAAGTTTAATAACATCTGAAGCTCAAACATTCGGCCCAGAGAGAGGTCATTCTCCCACTGATACCTCTTGCTGATAAAACTAGAGCCTAATAAAAATGTCTACTATCGGTAGTAGGTCTCAGTACATTAATTTAACCTAATTCATGATGTGACAGAATGACAGTGCCCTAATAGCACTATATGGGACATATTAAATGTGATATATTGAAGACAATTCGTTTAAGGCCATGAAGCAAAAGGACACTTTTCAATTAACAAAAAAACAACCGGTCTCCTTTTAATAAAGTGATATATCAGTAAAGTGAAGTGAGACCATTAATTAAAATGCATACCACAGTCATAAGCAGCTGAAAAGTCCATAAGTTCAGCTGATAATGCACAGAGTCTGTTCACTTGCATTTTGCTTTCTAAAGCCCAAACGTTGCATACCATTGTATGTAACCTTTAGTGAAGAAAAACTTTTCTCAGGTTCGGTCAGCTGTCTGGAGCACAGATGACAGTCGCCTGGTCTCATGTGGGATGGATGGAGCCGTGTACGAGTGGAACACTCTGAGTGGAAAGCGTGAGTCCGAGAGCGTGCTGAAGTCCTGCAGCTACGCAGGCATAGCCCTGTCCCCCGACACCAAGACCATCTTCGCCGTGGGGAACGACTGTACACTAAAGGAGATCCAGGACTGCCAGGCATGTCCAAACTGATACCATACCATCATGCCCCTCAGCACTGTGTGTTGAATGTTGCTTTACGCCACACATTGTTGCATCTAACATAACTAAAATGGAACAGATGGTTGTGGTTTCCTTAAATTCCTTTAATGGATTTATGTCCAGATATGTTTAGAAAACATGAAGCCACTGGGTGGCAATAGGAATTTGTCTTTGGGTGAAATGTAAAAAGGGAGGTGTGCTACATTACCTTGCGATATCCAATTTATAGGATGTGTCTGGCCATTTCATTTGTAAGTATTCATTACTAAGTTTTATTTTTAAACAAATTGAACTGTAGGTATTTGGTCTGTTATATATTTATGTGTAGCTATAATTTCGCATAGAACAGAATGTTTGTAAAATGTCTGAATCTACACATGCCATGTGTGGTTTAGTTTAGTTGACTGACCAGCTCTGCTGATATCTCAGATAGCTAACAGGCTAACAAGCTCCTTCAACATGCAAAACAGTGGGCTTCATTACTTGTTAGCTGCATTAGCCTTGTAGCTTCAGTGTACAACTCCAGAAACATGTCTTGGCTTCAAGTATTTTTAGGGTATGAGGGGAAATAAAATTTTAACCCAAAACAACAGTTTTGAAACTAAATGGTCTAATCCAGGGGTGTCAAGCTCCGGTCCTGGAGCTCAGTTTGATGGTTCTCCACCTCAAACACATTCACTAAACTTGAAAATTAACTGGCGAGGTGAACCAAGTGTTTCTGAGCAGGGAAATCACCAAAACCTGCTGGACCATGGCCCTCCAGGACTGGAGTTGGCCACCCCTGTTCTAAACTCTATTTATCCTTTCTCCAGATCCTAAGGGAAGTGGCTTCAGATGACATTGCCTACACAACCATTGCCATGACCCGCTCAGGGCGAGCACTTTTCACAGGCAGTACTATTGGAACCGTGAGGGCTATCAAATACCCTTTACCCAATCAGAGGGGCTGGACAGAGTACCAGGCCCATTCTGCTCCCATCACCAAAGTATGTGTGTGGTTGAAAAGCATGTCTTCTGGTGTGTCCCATTAATTGTGTCACACTGATGGTGCTGTTTGTCCACAGATGGTTGTCACATTTGATGACCAATACCTGCTGAGCGTTTCAGAGGACGGGTGCCTCCTCATTTGGAAAATCATTGACAAGGAAGGGCGAGGGCTAAAAAGGGATAAAGAAATGACCTACGCAGAGGAGATCCTCATTACCAAGTCTGATCTGGAGGAAAAGGTAGACATGAACTAGGGCTGCACAATATATTGCAAATTTACTGTCATCGCAATATCGACATGCGCAATATACATATCGCAAATAAATACACATATTGCATTTATTGAACTGTAATAGAAGGTGTTTTTCCAAAACTCTTCACCCAAAACCACAGAGAAGAGGGCAAAAGAATCACTCGGCAGTTTCTTCATCTTCTGTGCTGCTGTTATAGATTCTTCCTTTTGCTATTTTTTTCTGGCTAAGAACTTACTATACTTTAAATTATGTTTACATTTATTTAAGATTTAAAATTAATAAAATATTTTCAGATTTTTTTCAACAATGTTTAATGGTTCAAATGTTTTATGGAAGGCATTAAATGCTCTGTTTAAGTAAATTCTTTAAAAAAAACATGTTGGAATGGAAGTATTGAATTTCATTTTTTTCTGCATAGACTAGTCAACGTCTGGAGTCTCTGTTAGCAGCAAATCCAAAGCAGAAAAACATAAACACTATAAAGGCTAAGTTTTTACTCACTTATGGCATGTGACATCGCCATGGCAACACTCAACAACATTATCGCATAACGCATGTTTTCCTAATATCGTGCAGCCCTAACATGACCATATGTATAATAACTCTAAATGTAATCAAGTAAAAGATGGACACACCTACTCCTGAACTACACCTAAACTATTTTTGGAATCATCAAGAGGCCAGAAAGTGTCTTTTACATCAGTGCAACTGATCCGATGCCTTTACATCAGTGCAGCTTTTCATGCTCTTGGCATTATCTTATGCAGCTTCATGAAGAGCCACGTGAGGAGATTCTCCAGCAAGGCGGACGTTGAACACTGTTCAGCTATGCACAGCTACTTGTTTGGGGAACATTCAAATATGTTTGGTTTCTGCAGGTCCGTAGCTTTGTCAGAATTTGTGTGTGAACCTTTGCCACCTTCCAGAATCAAGTCATGCTGGAGCTGAAGACCAGGGTGGAGGAGCTAAAGATGGAGAACGAGTACCAGCTGCGACTGAAGGACATGAACTACGATGAGAAGATCAAGCACCACTCAGACCTATTTAGCCAGCAGATAGAGTCACTGAAGACTGAAATCAAGGTTTGTATATTTCATAATTCAGCACCGTGGCCACATTACAAAACGTGCCAAAATCTGTAGTTTATAAAGACTTTGAAATAAAGTGCTGAGCTAATTTCACATCATGTTTCCCTCCAAGTGAATATAGCTCTGTATCTCACTGTAGGTGCTGAAAACAGAAAAGGAGAAGCAGGAAGTAGCACACCAAAAAGCTCTAAGTGAGGTCATGGCGAAACACGGCAAAGAGCAGCAGGACTTGGGTAAAGAGGATCTTTACACTCACCATAATTTCAATTGCTTTATGATACACCTATTAGTACAGGCTTTAGGGGGAATAAGCAAACAGATCTCATTTACAGGATTTCCTACTTAAATATTTGATCAGTCAAGGCATGTTTGGTGTTCAAATTTTGCTATGTTAGTTTAGAACTGGAGTTACAGACTAAAGTTGCCAAAAAACACTGGAAGTCAACAGTCAAACCACATCCAATAATGTGGCACAGATTTGTA
This sequence comes from Hemigrammopetersius urotaenia, assembly GCA_037974485.1. Classification (NCBI taxonomy): domain Eukaryota; kingdom Metazoa; phylum Chordata; class Actinopteri; order Characiformes; family Alestidae; genus Hemigrammopetersius; species Hemigrammopetersius urotaenia. Next base: position 9,208 of record JBBPDC010175717.1, on the reverse strand, counting down.
TATTTGATTTAAGGCTTTGTTAGTGCAAGCTGAGACAGTTGCTAGTTGCTTGTTCACTGAGGCTAGCATAAATTTGTGTTGGCAGAGTCCACCAACAACCAGAAGCTGCTGCTTGAGTATGAGAAGCACCAGGAGCTGTGGCTAAAGTCACAGCGGATGCAGGAGAGCTACGAGGAGAAGCTGCAGCAGCTTGAGGATGGCAGGGTCCGCGCACTTGAGGAGATCACACAATTCTACGAGGCTAAGATGCAGGAGAAGGTCCTCCTGCTGGGCCGGGTAAGGTCAACAGTGCAGCTAATTCTTTACTGTTGACCCCCGAAGTTCATGGGGGTTACGTTCCAAAAGCTTCCACGAATTTGGAACGTGGTAAAAAAAAAAAAGCCTATAAATGCAAATTTTTTTAGTGTAAACCCTAAATATGCCCCGAAACACTTTTATTTCATTTTAAACTCAGTTTAGTACATACATTACCCTTTAAAAAAATGTAAAGGTAAACTCTACATGCTGGACTGCAGCTGCCAGAGTAGCATCCCAGGGCAGTAGCCAATCAGCAGCAAGGAGAAATAAATAACATTCTGGAATTGGCTACTTTCAAACCTCCCGCCTCTGAGTACAGGAGTATTTCAGCATCCGGAGACGCGCTTTCATATACGGTTGCTTTGTGTTCTCTCAACAGTACTGAAAAAAATGTATACAGTTATGCTTTATATGGAAATTGAGCAGAAATTACATTAATATTTGTTATGTAATATTTATGTTTTCTTAATAATTTAGCACTAAAAGGCATGAAAGATTATGTATTGCTACAAAACAAAGGAGATAAATGCACAAGATATTTGCAGTTTCTGCAAATAGGTTTCCACAAACAATTATTATTTCGGTTCTAAGAAAATATCTGCGAAAAAGCCCTGAACTTTGCGGGGGTCGACTGTATGAGACGTTTGCCACACTTTATCCTGGTGAGTCACATATTTAAGAAATGATTCAGAATAAATAGAGATCCCTGGTATATGCTCTCTGAAGTAAGCTGTGCCAGAATGTGAGTCAGCAGTGAGTCGTAGCTGTTGCTTCACTCCAGGTGATCTAAAGTTTATGTGCTGTTCCACAGTGGAAAATAAAATGTCATTATTAGCAAACACTGAAGGTAATAGACAAATATAAAACTGGATTTGTTGCAGAATCATGTCTAAAATGGTTATGATGCCACTATTGTATTGGCTTCAGTTTGTTGAAGGAAATGTTCAGTAATAATCCTAGCTCTAGCATAGCCATAGATGATTTCATATTAAACGGAGAGCTGTCTAATGTCAAGAATAAACAAATATCCAGAATCTCTCAGAATTAAAAATCAGTGGCCAAATCACACTGACCAAATAGCTATTCATAGTCGTTTCAAGACGAGCAGTTTCTTTTATTTTAGCAAATGCCAGTAAGTTTAGACCATTTTTATTTGTTGAAATGAGATTTTTCTAAGGGTAAAGCTCTTCTTGTATACAGTGTCAGGACGAGTTGCAGCAGCATGTGCGGGAATTTGAGGAGATAAAGAAGCATATGGAGGAGGACGGCGACCACGAGCTCCAGGACAACCGGGACAAATACGAGCGAAAGCTACGGGAAGAGAAAGAGACCAACCTGAGACTCAAAGGAGAGACGGGGGTCATGAGGAAGAAGGTCTGTTTTATCTTTTATTCTCTGAGACAGACTCCAACTTGCTCTACTAAACACACGGAAGTATGTCACACGAAATTGTCAGATTACAATGATGCTACATGGGTCAGATTTGGCCCAGAACATCCCCACTTTTGGGAAGCTTGATACGGAATGAATAAACAGCATTTGTTCATATTGTGATCTGAGATGTGCTTTTTAATGTGAGCATGTTGTGCTGGTGTAGTTCATCAGTCTGCAGAGGGAGATTGATGACAGGAACCTGGAGATTGAGAAGCTGAAGGTGGAGCAACAAAGGCTGCTGGGGGTCATCAAGTCTCTGGAGAAAGGCATCCTGGGCTTGAGGAGGGACATCCAGGAGAGAGACGAGACCATTCAGGACAAGGTGGGCTGAAAAGCCACCACACGCACAAATACTCTTTGAACAGTGTGATTGTTGGCAATCAGAACATTTTCACTTTTTCATTAAGAGGAAATTTGCAGGAATTTGCTGTGGTGCCCTGGCCACTGGTCTGTGTTTTTGTAGGATAACAAGCCAGGACCATTAAGGTTGTCAAAGATAAACTAAATGAGCTGGGCAGTAGATGAGAGAGTGCTCTGTTTTATATATGCAGGAAAACCGTATCTGTGATCTAAAGAAGAAGCTCCATGAGCTATGGAAGGTAAACTCTGTGCTGGAATACAACTTCAAACTGGTCAAGAAGCAAATCGAGCCGAGAGAGAATGAGGTCATAGAGATGAAACAGCAGATGCAAGAGGTAAGAAATGCAGTTCTACACCTTGCAGAAATTCACAAATGGTGCCTACCGAGAACACGTCTAAGGATTTTGTGACAGCGCTTCATGTTTGATGTTTGACAGGAATCAGGTACATGATTTGAAGTGTCTACGAACTTTCAAACAACCTGAAAACAAATTTCAGCTTTCAGCAACTACTACAACTACTGTTACTGTATGAATATTAGATATACAGTAATCCCCCGTTATTCGCGGGGGTTACATTATACGAGCACCCGCGTATAATGAAAAACTGTGTTGTTGTGTTTTGGTAAGAAAAATGCCTATTTTAATAGTGTAAACCCTCAAATCTGCTCCCAGAACACTTACATTTCATTTTTAACTCAGTTTAATACATTACCCTTAAAGAAAATGTAAAGATAAACTGTATTAAAAACGGAAAAGTCACGAACGAGAGAGAGAGAGAGAGAGAGAGAGAGAGCGAGAGAGAGAGAGGAAAAAAGGGGGTAATTGTCATGGTTCGGCCAGTGGCCGGTCAGGGCCACTGCTCTTTTGTTGGTGTTTTTCAGGTTCTTTTATTTTGACATCTCTGTCCGTTTTGTTCATGTGTCACGTGTCTTATTGTTGTCATCTGTTTCTGTTAATGTGCTCCTCAGTTCCCAGCTGCCTTGTGTTTACACCCTGATGCCTGGTTTTTGTTCTTTGTTCATTTGGTTTGTAAATAAAGTATCGAGCATGGATCCGTGGTCTACGTGGTCTTCGCCCCGAGGTAGCTCAGAGTCGTGGGCTCGCGCCTTCGACTCTGACAGTAATAGAGAGACAGAGAGAGAGAGAGAGTATGAGAGACTCCCGACAGCCATGCACAGGGAGCCAGAATAACTAAAATGAATTAAAGAAAAACATATTGCCACGAAAACAGCAAAAAAAAGGGGAGAATATTTGCAGGTTCCGCGTTGTTGTGAATATTTCCGTGTTTCCTTCTAAAAAAAAAACGCATGTGACCGCATCCGCGAGTCCCGATCCGCATAAAACTGGGGGTTTACTGTACTGTTTATTTAAAACTTATTACCTACTGAAGATGTTGTTTTTTGCCAGATGGAGGGCGAACTAGACCAATTCAACAAGAAAAACGCTCAACTGGAGCTGACCATTGCAGACCTGAAACTGAAACTGAAAGCCACAGACAAAGAGATGCACAAAGAGATGCAAAGGGTTCGTTTTTACACCGTACACTGCTGTAGGACAGCCATTATCATGCTGCTTAACCCAAATAATACCTGGTCGGCAGTAATCCTGTGGTCAGAAACTGATGAATATGGTAGAGGTAGTCCAATGGGTCTTTTCCACTGGCACAGGGAAAGCCTGCTGTACCGTGAACAAATATTCTTCCATTACAAACAAAGCTGTCAGTCCTGCCCAAAAGTGGGGTGCTGCCACTGCTTTCTGATTGGAAAACATGAAAAGAGGCCATAGTTTTTTATTGTCTGCACAAAAAAAACAACCTAGCCACAAAAAAACAACTAGGAAGTCGACAAATCACAAGTACGACTGTCTGTCTGGGCTATAAGACGTTAACAAATGAATTTTTAATGCTGTGAGAACCATAAAGGTGATGCAGGACGTAACTAACAAGTTCTCTGGGTTCGGTTTTCTTCACACGGATGAAGAACGCAGAGGAAAAAACTCAAACAAGACTATAAATAATAAAACAGCTCTGACAGAAAAACTCAGCTGGTTCAACTCCATTGATGCGGTTTTGAAAGCGTGCTGCAAGTTCCGTGTCATCGCAGTTCGGTTTAGGTACAGCACGGTTCCTGCATGCCTATGAAAAAGCAGCTGGACAAATATGCACCTATTTAAGGTCCGTGGGGAGTAAATACAGACAGTGGAAGGTAGGGTATATCAAATAAAGGTAACACAAAGAATGCATTATTCTGGAGGCACAGATGCAGACATCCATAGTTTTGCTTTTCTTTATTCTTTCAAAAATACATCTTTAAAAAAACAATCTGTCTTTCTATAATATAATATAACATTCTCCTGCATGTGGGGGTGGGGGTGGCCTAGTGGTAGGATACCTGCCCCTGGACCAAGAGGTCATGGGCTCGAATCCTACCCCCAGCACCACCACGGGGTCCCTGAGCAAGACCCCGAACCCCAAGTTGCTCGAGGGAGAGACTGCCCCCTGTAGGTAAGGAATGGAAGTCGCTTTGGATAAAAGCGTCTGATAAATGCCAGAAACGTGAATGTAAATTTGTTTCCCCAGGTCAGAAATGTGGAGGTCCTGGTGCAAAGGTTTAAAACTGACCTTCACAACTGCATAGGCTTCATCCAAGAACCCAAGAGACTGAAAGACAGCATCCGAGAGCTGTACGAGCGCTATGGCCAACGGTCAGATGTGGTGAGATAAACACACACACACACACACACACACACAAGCACATCTCAGTAAATTCATTCCAGGCTAAGCATGAATATCCCCGTAGGTGGAGATAGTTGGTATGGATGCAGATATACAGAGAGAGTATAGCAGACAGAAGGAACACCTGGAGAGAAACGTGGCCTCTCTCAAGAGGAAACTGGCCAAGGACACAGAAGTCCACAGAGCAGACAAAGCTAAGCTCATCAAGGTAGGGTTTTTTTTTTTTTATTTGTTACTATTTGTTTCTATTTCTTAGTAGAAACCCTCAGTACAGTGTTGGTTAATTTTCCCCTGGCAGAAGTGCCATACCATGAACAAACTTTTTTTTTTTTTTTAACAAATAAAGCTCCTGTACCTGTTTCACTCTACGTCTGGGCCAAAAACGGGCCACAGCTGAGCCGCCCGTGTCACTGCTTTCTGATTAGTTCAAAATTTCATCACAACATAGTGTTATCTTTAACACTGTGAGAAACGCAAAGGTGTACCAGGCCAACGAGCGTGATGGACCTTGTCTCTCGCCGATAGCAACCCAGAGCTGGTATTCCCATTCCACACAGATCCTAGATATGGTTTCGGGGACCGCTGATGTACAGCTCCTCATACAAATATGTTTTGTTCAACGAAGACTTTGGTCTGATACAATCACGCGAACCCTCCAGCATAGATGTACTTCCCAAGTAGTTGCTGGATGAACACCCATCCATCCAATCACACACCACACAGACAATCTGGACAGCTGGACTGATCATTCTCTCAGACACACACACCTGTCTCCAGAGCCTACTTGCTCCTAATACTCTGGGGACCTACTTCTGTCCAGGTGAGGCGGAGGTTCACCAGACGTCACAGGGAGATAGTGTCTTTAAATAATGAGTAGAAATAATAAAACACTGCAATATCATTAGCAGTTGAAACGCTATTTATATGAAATAAGTTATATTTCCTTTCAGTTCACACACTGTATTGAAATGGTGAAGTCTACACTTGCACATGTTCTACTTTTTTCAATGACAAAGCCACAAGCGTATGCATTTACCTCAGCGCAATCAATTAAATCGAATTGGTGAATGGGCTCATGGCCCCAGACGCATTTGTAATGTGGGGGGGACGCAGGGCTTTAGTCTGGGAGGGGAAAAGTGGGGGGATTCATGATTTTGAAAAGTAATGGTGCTGTCTTTTGGGTTTCTTTTGCTTGTCTAGGACAACGGCATTCTGATTCAAGAGGTCAATGACTTGCGTAAGGAGCTCAAACTGGTCCGAGCACAGGTCCACAACTACGAGAAACAAGTGGGCCTTAATAAGAAAAAGCCCAGGAGCCCCATGGATATCAGACGTAAGCCAGACGGGATGACAGAATGCCTTCGGAAAAGTGGCCTGGGTTTTAAACCCTTAAAATGAAACATGCTGCCACTGACACATTTACAACGCTGTTATTAATCTTAAATATCTCTGTCTGAGCTCAGTAGGCTTGGGCTGATGTCTGGGACTAGTCTTGAACTAAGTATAGCAGTAACGGAGGAGAAATTTATATTTACAGTTAAATTCCATGTTAAAATGGAGAAGCTGAGCGATTTAACATGAGATTCAGCTTTTGTGTTTAATAAATATCAGTTTGTGTTGAATCATAAGGTATAGGGGACTTGATGAATATAAATGCAAGTGTGTCCAGCAAGGCCGGCTGCGTACTACTTGATGATTTTTTTCTCCGTTATTTGTCACCCCAGCGACTGCTTCGGCAGATGCGGCCACGCGGCTGAAGTTCGAGGAGGATGCTGAGCGGATCGTCCAGCTGCAGCGACTCGAGATCCAGAGGCTCAGGCAGGAACTTCTCGACCACAGCCAAGCTCTCAAAATGCCTTCGCCCAGCACCAAACTACCCGCTCTGACCACATGAACACCACAGAGCCAAAAAACATCAGTCAGCCTTAAATGGATGATCAAAGCCTGTTGTATTTTTATTTTGCTATAAGAGTTTTATTGGTGTTTTTAATGGATGTTTTTGTTTTAATAGCAGACAGAGATTATATATGATAATAATTATATATAATTATATATTATATATGATAAGGAGAGTCCGGCAGAGTAGGAGCTGAAGGCTAAGGCTAGATATATATATATATCAGGTTTAATATTGTTGGCCTGTTGTATCTGCTACTAGTGATTTGGTTGCCCCTAATTGGGAATGTACTGGTTTCAGTGGTCCTTAGCTGTTTTGCTCTGCTCTGGTTATCCTCGGGCTTCCAGATCTTCCTTTATCTGCTACAGTTCCATTAAAGACAACTTTTTAATGACATTTAAAACATTTCAAAGTGCTTCAATAAACATTTCAAAGTGCTTCAATGTCCATAATTTTCCTTGTAGCTGGTGACTTGAGGTTCCTTGAGAAGGTACCGTAACCACACACAGCTCCCAGGGTGCCAGCGGACGGCTCCTAAAGACGATTCTTCGCCTGATTGGACAATTAGTAAAGTCTTTAAAAGTTAATTGAGTTTTGAGACTTTGGAAATGGAAACAATGCCACAATGACTTTTTCAAGTTTACAAAATATAAAGTAAGGAAGTATTGACGTCTAGTGTTGCAGCTGGTAGCCTAGTGGTTAGGTCATTCACCCTGCGATCAGGAAGTTATGGGCTTGAATCCCAGGACTGCTAAGCACCTCTGAGGTACCCTGAGCAGGGTACCGTCCCCACTCACTGCTCCCTGGTAGCGGTGGGCAGATCGATACAAATATTGATAATATCGATATTAAAGTTGGTATTGATATTGATCGATACTTTAGTGCTGGTACTTTCAAGTCTCTCCAGTCACAGCACGGAGCACACTCTGCTCTTTCTCCCCGTCCTGTGTTTTGATGTTGTACTATCACATGACTTAACCCTCTATGGCATGCATGTTTATTTTAAGAGGAAAAAAATATTTCACCCTAGTTTTTGGGAGCTTGTGGGTCCTTGTTAATATATCAATCATAAAATGTGTCCCACACAAGACCCCGTTCCAGATTTTGGTTTGTTGCCTCAGGGCAACAAGGTGCTACAGGGGTACTAAAATGCCAAGGTCTTTTATATGGAATGAGGAACAAACAAGTTTTATTGCAACAACAACAACAAACACTTCAACAAGTTATATTTCAACAAACATCAGTTACAATTATTTTATCTATCAGTGGGTTAGAGATTAGCTGCACAGTGTGTTTGTGTTAATATAAACACACACACACACACACATATACATATATATATATATCAGTGGTGGGCCGTTATTGGGGTTAACGCGCTGCTGTTAACGTGAGACGTTATTGGGCGATAAAAAAAAATATCGCCGTTAATCTATTCACAAAGTTGGGATGGGAGCTGGGTCTACACTACACAAGCTATGATGACTTTCACCTTGATATTTTAGCATGGATGTATACCTAGCCGAATTGCACTGTGGGGAGCGAGAATGCCTACTGCGAAACAGGGACGGAAAGACGAGGGGGACTTAGCCCCCAGGGTTGTAGGAAGGAATTAGCGTGTATAGAGGCTGAAATTTTTTCACCAAACCTTTCCTTTCACTTAAGGACACAAGTAAAGTTAAGCAGTGAACAGTTATGGACACTCACAGCGTTGTTCTGTTGAACTGAGTACAAACAGCGCTACCAGAGAAATGTTACTGAACAGGCTCTGGTTGCTACTAGCTAACAAGCAGCGCCGTGTAGCTCCTCCTGGGTCCTAATGCCCGCCTGCTACCTACAGCAGCTTCAACAGCCACTACATCATTTTAATTCAATAATGAGAGCTAGACTTATTATTTTTCATTTTAATTCATAGTCTTCAGTTCATAGTCTTCTATTTGTAAAGTGCGTATATGCGCTCAGTGCTATCTTGTATGAAATGTTTGGATTTAAAGTATTTTAAAAAATAGTAAAAATATTATAAAATAGTAGAATAATGACTATATACTTAGGGTGGCTCGGGACCATTTTGGGGGGGCTTGAGACCCCCAAAATAGACCTAACGACACCCATGCTGTGAAATAGGACTGCAACTATCGAATATTTTTGGAATCAAGTATTCTGTCGATTTTTTCATCGATTAATCGAGTAATCAGATAAATCATACTTTTGTGTTTTTAAACAACTATATCAATAGTGGGTTATGCAACATGAAAGGACTCTTAAAATGAGCAAGCAATTGTGTTATTGTGTTTTGTGTTATTCCTCACAAAAAAAAGGTTTTTATTCAAACTCAACACTTTTATTAGATCAAAACTTATTGGCTCCAGAACTAAGCCCATTTAATCAACCTTTCTGGGAGACATTTATGATGTACATTGTATCCTTATTAACAGTAAAGAAAACAAAAATAGAAAAAAGAAAGAAATATAGATGAACTTACAACAA
>JBBPDC010175711.1:0-16498 GCA_037974485.1 Hemigrammopetersius urotaenia | reverse complement strand
CTGCGACGTGCTGGCGACTGTCCAGGGTGTACCCCGCCTTCGCCCATTGCAGCTGGGATAGGCTCCAGCCCCCCCCACCCCCCCGACCCTGAATGCAGGAATAAGGGGTAGATAATGGATGGATGGATAAAAGCATGTCAGAGATGTATGTAGGACCAAACCCTTGAGTATCTTGTACACAATAAGTAATGTTTTAAAAACAGTGCAAGGACCTGAGAATAGTAGTAATGTGTTTCTTTTCAGCAGCTGTATTTTGAATGAGGTGGAGCTGTCTAACTGACTATTAGGAATCTCAGTGAGGAGAGCATTGCAATAGTCAGCCCTGCAGGAAATAAAGGCGTGGATCAGTTTCTCTAAGTCTTGTTTGGACACAAAGTCTCTAACTTTAGCTGTGATCATCAAAACTAAGGTCTCCATCCATGATTACACCAAGTTTTTTTTTACATGGGTTGGTGTCTTAAGTGCTCTAGATTCCAGGTGGGCACTAAGAATTGATCTTACTGCCTACCTGGAAAAATCTCTGTTTTGTCTTTATTTAATGATTTACTTTCTCAAGGCACCGACACAATGAATCTATTGGGCCAAAGTCACTTGGTGAGAGAGCTATATAGTTATTCTCTTTAAGAATTTGACCCAGAGGAAGCTTGTACAGGTCCAATGAATCTTGAGGGACTCCATATGGTATGGCAGTTTTCTCCAATTCACATGAGCCTATTGAGACAAAATATCTCCTGCAACCAACTAAGGGCCGTACCTGAGAACCCAACCCAGTTCTCAAGTCTGTCTATCAGAATATTATAGTCTACAGTTTCAAAGACTGCACTCAGATCTAACAGCACCAGTACAGTCATTTTCCCTGCATCTGTATTCAGGCAAACATCATTTAATAGTACAGTTTCTGTACTATTATGTTGACAGAAACCTGGTTGAAAGTCATCAAAGAAAAAAATACTTTCTCCAGAATCTTGCTTATATAGGGAAGATTAGAAGCGCGTCTATAATTGTTAGAAACGGTTGCGCCCAAGTTATGCTTCCTCTGGAGGGGTTTAATAACTGCACTTTTCAACAGTGCTGGAAAAATACCTGAGTTCAGAGAGCCATTCACAATGTGCAACAGGTCCTGCGCTAAGAAAAACACATTAAAAAAAAGGTAGAGTGTCCAGGGAACATGTAGATAGTTTAAGATGAAGCACTATTTCCTCAAGAGCTCTAACATCTATGGCATGAGTGTGGAGGATGTCCAGTACAGTTTGATGGTTCTTCTTTGATGGTTCTTCTTCTTACTAAACCTGGCAATTAACTGATGAGGTGAACCAGGAGTTTCTGAGCAGGGAAATCACCAAAACGTGCTGGACCACGGCCCTCCAGGTCTGGAGTTTGACACCCCTGATCTATAGGATCAAACTCTGACATGATAGGCATGTTATTTCTCTGGGTTGACATAAAGTTACTTGAGTGTGTAGATCCAAGGTTATGTCTAATAGTTTCTATCTAGTGATTAAAAAAGACGCAAATTCATTTCAAAATTTTGAAACTGCAAGGAACTCATCAGAGATTTCAGAGCAAAGGGCTCAAAACATTCTAACAAATGCTGGAGAAACCGGTGATGTAAGAACCACCTAGCAACCACCTGGGATACCAATACTAGCATCTAGCAACACTCTCCAAATTGGATAGCCTAGCAACCACGTAGAATACCGCCTGAAACACTCTACTAACCGCCTGGAAATTGGTTTATTTTCTTATCTCAATGCACTTTTGCAGTTAAAATCAGCCCATAAATTGTAGCCAAATGGGGAACCAGCAGAGGAGCATCACTGGCTGCTGCCGAATGAATCGTTTACCTGCTATACACTTATTTTTTAGGCCTGCCGTTGCTAGAGCAGAGTAGGCCAAAAGAGTGCTTGCAGGCTACAGCAGTAAAAGACAGAGCTCAAGTTCAGGCTTTCACAAAAGGAAATTCTTTACAACTGAGACATAAAGTAAAAAACATGCTGAACAAGCGCTGAGATGAATCCTGAACAACAGCGGAGGCCGAATAAAGCACTTATGACTCACACCAACCAGGAATGCACCTACACTGTCTGAGGAAGAAAATACTTACAAAGCTCTGATAGAGCAGCTCTAAACCTGACTCCCTCATTCAGGAGCTCATGAGACTTCATCAGCTCAGTCAGGTGTGCTACACCATATTATAAATACGCTCATTTCCATGCCGTAGGCGCGTATCATGTGCACTGTGGCAAAAAGGCACCGTTGATGAGTTTTTTTAAATGTATTTTTATTAAAATCTAAATGAATACTTAAAAATCGAAATGAATTTTATTAAACTCTAAACGAATCACCTACCTAAGTGTTTAATCAGCTCCAGCTGTTTCCAAGGTAACACTCATTTGTTCGCTTAATTGTTTATTCTTAGTCAGTCACCATGGAAACAAGTCATTTAGTCATTTAGTCATAAAAACCGTAATTAAAGTGGCAGAGCAGAATTACTAAGACGGTTATGTCCACTGTAGTACTCATTTATCAAGCATTCTTAAAGCCATTAAAGGGTTTTCAAAGCAGTTTTATTTTTTCTCCACTTACGTATGTATTCAGTTATCAAAAACATAATTTTTCATGTGTTTTTTTAAAAAGTTTTTTTAAATGGGTCTTTAAGACTCATTTAAAAAAAAGCTCTGTTCTGATTGTGTGCCCCGCATCGTGCCTCATTCAAAAAATAGTAATCCTCCTAATAAGGTGAGAATGAATGGGTGGGGCTAAACTTCTGTTGGCTAGATAGGTATTCATATATATTGGTTTTAGTAACATCACAACAGTGAGTTCCAAGTAATTAAACAAATTCAAATTTTAATTTTCACAATGTTAGGCCTTAAAAGGACAGTATAAAATCTAGTTTCCCATGATGTGGGTCCTTTAGAGACTGTTGCCGCTCGGTTCCAGTGGCCTGCAGTGTACATATGAATATAAGGGCTCCCTTTATGGACTTTATGACATCACAGGTTGTCTGCCGCAGCTGATTGGCTGCAGCACAGGAAGCTCGGTCCAAAGCTACTTTTAAAAAGAAGGTTGTCGTGGTAACAGAGTTTTGGCCCGGGCCTCGACGACATTCAAGAGATTCCTACACCCACTGCAGCCCAGAGGAATGTCCGCTACACACACACACACACACACACACACACACACACACACACACACAGTCTGTCAAAGATTCCACATACTCATTTTCCCTCAGATTACCCAACACACACACACACACACACACACAGCAGACATACATAAATATACATCCACACACTTGACCACTGACAAACATGTGCTCTCACACAGACCCAGAAGAATAACGGTTCTCTGTCTATCACTCCATCCCTCTTTTTTCTCCTTCTCTCTCTCTCTCTCTTTTCTCCTTTTTTCTCTCTCTCCATCTGTTTTCTAACTCTCACCATCCCTCTGTTTTCTCCTTCTTTCTTCTCTCTTTATCTCCACCCTGTTCTTTCTCATTGTCCCTTTTTTGGCTCTATGTCTCTTTATCTTTCTCTCCTTACCCATCTCTCTCTCTCTCTCGTCTCATTTCTCGTTTCTCTCACTTTCTCTCAGGGCTGATTAAGCTCAGCATGACCTCTCCTCTCCTCTGTGGTGATATGATCAGATGTTACTGAATTGCAAACGGTTCTAAAGCTCAGAGGGGAGAAACAGCGTATCAAAAGCTTTGCACCTGTCGCTCATCCCAGAGCGTGAAAGTTCTTCAGAAGCACCATTCAGTTCTTTATTACTGACACCTCTCTCTCCCTCTATCTCTCTCTCCCTCTATCTCTCTCTCCCTCTCTCTACCTCTCTCTATATATCTTTCTCTCTACCTCCCGCTACCTCTCTCTGTATCTCGTCCTCTTAAATGTCAGGAGAGCTTACCTTGGCTTTCCTGAAAAATCCACTCAGGCAGCTGAAAAGTCCCATCTCCAGCAGTGCCCAGCTCCAGGCCAGGGGTCAATAGGTCATATCCGAGGGGTCATAAAGGTGTGAGACTGTGTGTGTCTGCATGTGTTTCAGAGCGGTGTAATGAGTGAAGCTTGTGCTTGAATGCTGCGCTCCTTCACTGGAAAAGGAGGCAGGGCTACAGGACCAGGCCTTATTCCAGTCTGGGGCAGCAGCCAAAGGGGTCAGAGCTCACTGCATACCACACACACACTCACACACACACAGATATATGCACAGGCAGGCCAACGCTTTCCACTAACATACAAACACACTGGTGTCTGTATCAGCCTTACTGCACATGCTAATAAGGACTGTTCATAGACTGGTCCACACAAGCTAAGGCTAACAGCTAGTATACAAACGCAGCAGTGTCTCAGCCTCTGGGCTGCACCAGTTAATACACACTGTCTCTTTCATGGATCACTAAACTAGAAACTACTGTTTATAGCACACAAGCTAGTGTTAATCACTAGCATAGAAGAGGGGTTCCAGGAAATCAGCGCCATTCAACGCAATAAAACACATCAAGGTACAAAAAAAGAGAGTGGGGGATGAATACTTAGGACCCCCTCAAATCCTCAAAATGAATTTTTTAGCAGGTTCTGTGGGGTTTCAAACACTTTACAAATGTGCCATGGCATTGAAGTGTCTATTAGAAGCAAAGTCAAAGTAGCTGTGAGGACACTAATAGTTTCAGAAGGTTTTTTCACTTTTCTCCACCTATTAGGTGAAAACACCTATGACTTGATAATATTTACATTTATGGCATTTATCAGACGCTTTTATCCAAAGCGACTTCCATTCCCTAACTACAGGGGGCAGTCTCTCCCTGGAGTAACTTGGGGTTAAGGGTCTTGTTCAGGGACCCAGTGGTGGTGTGCTGAAGGTAGGATTCGAACCCATGACCCATGACCTCTTGGTCCAGAGGCAAGTATCCTATCACTAGGCCACCACCATAATACAATTGCTTCTACATTATTATGCAGAAAAGCATCCTAAGGCTATCAAATCAGCAACCCTGAATTATCTATTCAAAATGCCAAGACTATCTAATCAACATCCCCGGACTATCTGATCAATACTACCCGATCGGCATCCCAAGATCTATTAATTATGCAAAATATGTCACATTTCAAAGTCAAAGTAAACTCTAACCCCTCAAAGTTTAAGAAAATCATTTTGGTTTTGGTCCTGAAAAAGGAGGCTGTACTATGGGAAGAGCTGCCACTGCAGTTAGGCTCAAGAACTTCTGAGAGGCCTTCAGAACTTTAAAGTAAGTGGCCACAGTGCTGAGAGTGAAGATAGGAGAACATGCACAGGTTTTGGTCTAATGATTTTCTAAACCACATTAGCATCAGGAGGGAAAACAATGAAATGTAAGAAGAAGTGAGGATAGGGGTCTTTTAATGACATTTTTGCATTTTAATAAATTTGTTGTGCAAGTTACCGTAAAAACTGACTTGGTAACAGGGAGAATGTCGGCCTGTTTTCCATGAAGATTCCCTTCCGCACCCATCCCATCAGATTCCAAGCTCAGTATAATGGGATTGGACTTCTCGTTTGTTATTTTACACACAGAATAATAAATATGTTCTCTGTGGAGGGAAAACTATAGAGGCCAAAAAATGCAATTTCTTCACACGTTCAAGCATGACCGTTTGGCATCTATCTCAGCGAATGACTCACACCCGATTTACAGTTCACTTCACACATCAGAGGCAGAAAAAGTCAAATGGAAATGCAAATAAAAGCCTTTTTACACCTGTGGGTTTAGACACCTCATGCCTGCACTGCATTTACACTTGGCCATATATGTGACA
This sequence comes from Hemigrammopetersius urotaenia, assembly GCA_037974485.1. Classification (NCBI taxonomy): domain Eukaryota; kingdom Metazoa; phylum Chordata; class Actinopteri; order Characiformes; family Alestidae; genus Hemigrammopetersius; species Hemigrammopetersius urotaenia. Next base: position 10,703 of record JBBPDC010175711.1, on the reverse strand, counting down.
CACATCTGTAACCCAGGAGATCCTACCTATGAACTCTCCAGAGATGATGCCAGACACTACAGAACTCCTTCAGTTATGCATTATATGGGAAGTACAGGAAGGAAGCAGTTTCAGTTGTTAAGAGGCTTTCAGTGTAAAAGGCCACAGCCTTTTGTTTTGAAAAAGAGTGTAGATCCACAGAAAGACCCCAAGAGATTTAGGGGTCAGAGCTGCTCGGTGTGATGACACAAGTTCATTATTAATAATGCAAGGTGCCATTGCCAGTGTTCGGTGTGATCGTGAATGGTCAAACATAGACCACTTAGCAACTGTTTTTCCATGAGATTTTCACATGAAACATTAATGTCTGCACCTTCATCTCCCTATCAGCATTGTAGGATACCATAACATCCATGAGATTCTCTAGCAACCAGAAAAGCAACATTCTAGCTATGACCTGGGATAGTGTAGTTACAATCTACCAACCAACTGGGATACCATTTCAATCAGATACTGTAATGAAGGGGGAAGAGCCAATCAGCTATAAAGTCACCCATTTTGACCTGGGATGCTGCACAAAATCACACAAAATACAAAGAGAGCAGGAGGTAAATGTGGAAACACATGAGTATGCAGTGACATAGAAGCATTTGTCACTTTCTCAAGAATGATTAAATTAAATGAATGTTTTTTTTTGAAGAATGGTGTGTGTGCCCTGTGGTGGGCTCACACCCGGTGACCATGGTATGGGCTTGGACACCCATGACCCTAAGTGGGGAATAAGTAGTGAGAGAAAATGAGTATGTTTTTTAAATCAATTTTTATTGAAAGAAGCTTTTCCAGCCACTCTTTGGACACAAAGGGTCCCCCTCTCTGTCTACAAAAACCTCCTGAAGACTCATCTATACAGAAGGCATCTCCTCTTCTGTTCTTCTTGAACCACTCTTCCATTAAGCATTTGGAACTCTCCCCTGGTTCTCACACTGTCCTGAGCGTTCAACCAAATTGTCAGTGACTTTTAAGAAAAGCATCTACCAAATGAAAATAATGCAAAGTAGCGGGTGGGCAGCATGCTCAGGTGGTCAATGGTGGTCAAGCTGGTAAAGAGCACAGGATCCTGTGGTTAGCAGAAGTAGGAACAACAGTTTTTGCTGGAGTTTGTGTGAGGAGTAGTAGCTTTGGTTGGTCTGTGAAGGCTGGACAGGTGAGAAAGGGACCCTGATAATGATTGATTTGGTCTGGTATGATGACCTGGAACCTTGATCAGAACTCAAGAAGCAAAACAAAACTCTCCAGGAAAACTTTGGGACTTGTTGAGAACTTTAGCACGTATTTGACGAACGTAGCTAATTCAGCTTAGCAACCTGCAGCAGCAGGCCCATGCTAATTCACCGTGAACCTAAAATAATGATGCGGAGAAATATGACTAAAATAGCAGGGTAACCGAAGGCGACATATTGGAAAGAAACGATGGGCTCATCAAAAAGTGATTATGGGCGGTTCAACTTCAGCGGATAGCGATTGGGGTCATTACTGCCTACAAGGCTGGTTTAGATATTAAAATAATGTCACTGATATTTCTCTTGCTTTGTGATCCAAATGAAATGTAATTATGTGATAACATAATTAATCACACACACACATTCATTAAAAACTGGTAGAATGCAAGCTCTAGCACCTGGACATAATTGGACCGTATTCCAGTGATATTAAGTTGCATTGACTCCATCCACCCTGCTGCTAAGCTTTCTGTGTTTCTTACTGTAATTTATTGTTTTTAGCCATAATAATGTGCTTTAGCTTGTGTTTATAGATAGCAGTAAGTCATATAATGTCAGAAACCACATAAGCAGATCTATTAAAGGTATCTGAAGACACACTTTGAGATGAGGAGATATCAAGGCCTGCCATTAGCACTGTGCTAATTGTTGGGATATTAAAAAGTCTTTCAGGACTCTCTCAAAACATGTCCACCTCTTCAACAAGGTGGAGCAGACTCGTGTATGTGGTTTAAAACACAGTATGTCCATTAGTATGTGGACACCTGAGCATCACACCTATTTGAATTGGACAACAGGTATATTATATATTTTGGCAACATCACAAAAACAAGCATTTAAAACGGGGCGTTTTGCAGCTCGCGTCATCAAACGTCAGCTTTAAAAATAAAAGCACAGCAAGAACATCAAACATTAGAACGGCATGATGTAAATAATAATAATATCATTAATACTACTACTAATAATAATAATAGCAATAAATAAAAAAAACATTCAACATTCAACACACATCACCACACACACACGCTCCATTCCTGACCACCTACTGCTGCATTCCCCACCCCTACGACTGATCCCAGAACATCTCTGAAACTGCACACATCACACAACGCTCCCTACTGTCTCACACACCCACACACACGTTTCAGAGGCGGGAATGCAGTCTCGTGACGAAGTGTTTATGCAGCAGAGTGCAAAACTATTTACTTATTTCTCGAGTTGTGTGATTCAGAAAAAACAAAAAGGCTTTTATTTCTTTCGTCTTTTTGCTATTTACAGTTTGCAATTATAATCTGCACAATCACATTTATTGCTGTTTAACTCTGTTATGCATTATTTACACATTTGTTCTGCATTTTTGACCTCTGCTGCTGGAGTACAGTACCTATAAGAATACCATATTCATTCAGACTGTAGCTATTGTCAAATACACTAAATGTTGTCTTGTCTTGTCCACACTCCATGGTCCTGGAGGCACGTCGTTTTGTTTCACTGTGTACTGTGTGTATATGGTTGAAATGACAACAAACCTACTTGACCACTATATTAGTCTAAAACACAAATACCTTAATTTTACTGCTTAAAATTACCCTTAAAATGAAGGTAAAAAGTGCACAAAATAAGGCTGATTAATGGGTATGAGCACCTTAAATCTTAGATTAAGGGGTTTTACACTTATGCCTTAAATGTCATTTTAAGGTAAAATTAAGGAGTCGGTTTCACAAATGAATGGCCAGTTAATTCAAATGAAGGGGTCTGGTGTATTTTCAGAGGTACATTAATGCAGGTTTAAGCACATTTTAAGTACATTTGTTTTGTAGTGAGGGTTATGGGGACCCAGAGCTATTCCCAGGGTCTATGGGCACGAGGCAGGAACTCACCTTGGGTGGGGTGCCACCCCACCACAGGGCACACACACACTCACACACTTGCACCTACTGTCAATTTAGAATTATGTTTTATTTAATATAATTCATACATGAATGACTCCAGGAACCTTTACCAGCATTTTCATTCTGAAAATCACCCTTAAAAACAATGACTATCTTTCAGGTCAGGTCTCTCAGCCAATCACGTTGCGGAGTTGGAACTAACCGTAATGTAATGATGCTTTTTTCCATTTTGGGGGAATAACGTTCGCAGAAATGGCCTTTTTTTACTGTGTGAATTGTCTTAAAGGCCACAGAGGTTAACTTCGATCTCAACTTGAAATAACAGTTTTGACACTTTTGGATGTTATGGCAGCATTTCACAGACATCAGTGTGATGTTCTAGTCCTGTGCTAAAGTCTTGTGCAGCTATGCAAATAGTTTAAAGCCATTTTTCTCAGCATGTCATAAAGTGTCTCTCTGCTAGCAAAGTTAACATTAGAATAAATGCAAACAAACAAGAAAGCTGTAAAAACTTTGTAAAAAGTAGTTGCGTGAGCTGGTGAGGAGAACACAGGTTTGGTTCCAGGTTCCTCTTCGGTTCCTCCAGACGTTTTTTGAAATAGTGAAACTCCATCAGCAGCTTCTGATTTAATTTAATGAAGGACTGATTGACTCAAACCAGGTTTCTGATAGAAACTACAGTAATACTGGACTTCCAAAAGCAACTTACTATACATACATACATTTTATTGTATACAGGGGGTGCTCGAGTTACGAGGGTCTCGACATTTCATACCCTCAAAGGTACAACAGGGGTCTTACTGGCCAATTGTAAACTTTAAATAAGCTTTCAATATGCAGGACATACACGGACCCACGGGAAAGGAGCATATTTGTTTGTTTTTATAGACTGACAAAGTAAAAAAAACATAAAATACAAAAAATACAAAAGAGTCCGACAGGGTGAATGGAGTTCATGCAGCTTCAAACGAATATGTTACAATGCTCCCTAACCAAAACAACTGAAGAACCCTGAGGGGTACCCCCTTAAAACAATTCGATTTAGTTTTATCTGAGACTATATACTGTAAACACTGCCTTACAGAGAAACTCCACTGATTTCTGCATTTTTCTGCAAAATTTCTGCATAACTAAGTGTTAAATATGTAAAAAGAGAAGAGCTGATGTGAAACACTCTGTTCTAAGAAGTCACAGTGATGGCAATTGGATCCAGAACCTCAGCCTCTTAAATCTCCCTCACTGAAAGTTATTCCATGAAATGTTTATGAATGCATTGCCTGGTGCCTGAAATGTTGTTGTATTAGAGTTTTGAGCAGATTTTGGTCCTAAAACCAAATTCATTCATGGTAGATGGATACATGCAGGATGTCGTGAAGCAAAATAGATTTGCCAATATTTTACCTTAATCAACATCATATAAACACTCAAAGAGGCGTCTAGCTTCACTGGTGAGTTTGGTAAAGAAATACAATTGCTGTACATTAACCTCCACGTACAGGGGAAAACGTGGAGCTGGGTTGTGATTTTAAAAAAGCCTAAAAATACCTATTTTTATAGTGTTTACCCTAAACAAGCCCCCAAATATGCTCCAAAAACTCATTTTAAACTACGACCTGTCTTTCTCGGCCAAAACACAGACCTCTGTACAGCTGGTGAGGAAAGTTCAGGCTGTTTTTAGTCCCAGTCTACCCCTGCTCTGAGTACAGCGGTATTTAATCATCCCAAGACGTGCTTTCTTTGTGTTCTCTGGGCAGAACAAAAACCTTTATAGCCTACTGTTATATTTTATGTGGAAATGTAGCTGAGAGAGAGAGAGAGAGACGCATTGTGATGAATATTAAATGTCTGCCAGTCATGGTGAACGGACGGCTGATTGTTCTCTTTCTCTCACACACTCTGCAGAAAGGGCTAATCATGGTGGAGGTGGGGGAGGGTGGGGACCACTCTGTGAACCAATATTGACTGTAATAGATTGGCCTGTGTCATTACGATGGGAATGCTGGATCACTTCAGAAATAATTCAGCGCAGAGCCGGCGGTGTAATGGGCCTGTTTGGGTCTGTGTGAAGAGACTCGGGGTGTAATAATGTACTGATGGTCATTTCAGTCTGCTGTGGGTGGAAAATTACCTGTTATTGTTTCTTTTACACCAAACGCTGACAAGACCCTGCAAATAACAACATACTGCAGCATTGCTCACCTTGGCAGTGCACTCAACCCCCCACAAACACCCCTCCCCCTACAACTCCCACAACTATCCTCAACCCCCCTACAACTCCCATCAAACCCCCTTAACACCTACAACCCCCTAAACTCCACCAACTCTCCTTAACTCCTCTCAACTCTCCACAACTCCTGTCATCCCTGCACAACTCCCCAAACCATCTTTAACCCTGCTCAACTCCTCTCAACTCCCCTCAACCCCCATAACTCTCCAAACTCCCCCAACCCTCCTGAACCTCCCTCAACCTTCCACAACTTCCCTAACTCTCCTCAACCCTATACAACTCCCCCAACTCTCCTCAACTCCCCCAACTCTCCTCAAACTTCCCCAACCCTCCTGAACTTCCCCCAACTCTCCTCAAACCTCCACAACTCCCAGAACTCCCCAACTCTCTTCTCCTCAACCACCTAACCCTCCACAACTCCCCCAACTCCCCTCAACCCTCCACAAATCCTCAAACTCCCCTCAAACCTCCACAACTCCCTGACATCCCACAACCCTCTACAACCCCCATAACTCCACCCAAACTCTCCTCAAGTCCTTTCAACCCCTCTCAACTCCCTTCAAACCTCCCAAACACTCTCAACTCCTCTAAATCCCCCAACTCTCCTCAACTCCCGTCAACCCTCCACCCAAACCTTCCTCAACTCCTCTCAACCCCCCAAACCTCTACAACTCCCTGACCTCCCACAACTCCCCCAACCCTCCACAACTCCTCAAACTCTCCTCAAACCTCCACAACTCCCTGAACTCCCCAACTATCCTCTCCTCAACCCCCCAACCCTCCGCAACTCCACCCCAACTCTCCTCAACTCCTTAGACTCCCTTCAAACCTCCCACTCTCAACTCCTCTAAATCGCTCAACACTCCTCAATTCCCGTCAACCCTCCACCCAAACTTTCCTCAACTCCTCTCAACCTCCTCAAACTCTCCTCAACCCCTCTCAGAGTGTGTGTAGTGAATTTGCAGTGAGATTGTGTGAGTGCTAGAGCAGTGAGTGAGTCAGGTGACATTAAAGGTGAGTGAAGGTTTTGAATCAATCACATCCTCACTCGCACACACGCACACACACACACACACACAGGTGTGAAAAGACATTGATTTAAAGGTGGTATTTCAACTGAGTGGATTTTGGAACATCAACGATGAATCTGTGACTCCACTCCTATTCACTTCAGTCTCCATTCTTCAAACTAATTTAGTTCAGTTCTATTAATTCATTTCCATTTGATTCAGAAATGTTATCTAAAAATCCAAACAAAGATGTATACCTGTGTACACAGTATATATACAGACCACTTTTTCTGTTCACTGTTTGTACAGTTTGGGGCAGTGTGTGTGCAAAATGCACAAGGTGCAATTCTTTTCTGAACTATAGCAGTGTGAACTGTGTAAAAACTAAGAAACGCCTCCATATGTGTTGTGAGTGTAGTAGTGTGTGTAGAGCAGTTTTTCTAAACAAATAAATATATATATATATATATATATATATATATATATATATGAAAGAAAAAAACAATGTAATAAACATAATGTAATAAACTATTAAACAACTTTCTAATATTTTTATTTGAACACACGTGATGTTTACAACTGTGCTGCAGTGTTTTATCGTGTCATATTTAGGTGTCCAGTGTAAGAGACAAAAAGTGACAGCCATTACCATGTTTATAGTACATTATTTAATAAACTATTTCACATGGAATGAAGCCAATATTATAAACAAACCCCCTTTAAATTAAAATAACATGTAGAACAGAAAAAAGGATCTCAGATTTACATTCACACAGTGGAACTCAACAGCAATAATCTCTGCATTGGGTTCATCTGCACTAAGCCCAGTACTAACACACACACACACAGACACACACACAAATGGCATGGCATGAAAAAGTCATCACAGAGGGGACGACCGGATACAACGTCACGATTCTTCTTGGTCTTTCTGACCTCCTTTACAAAACGAGGTCTTGCGCCACCTTGGAGATTTCATAAGCAATGATATCAGATCTACCGTTTTTGAATTCTAAAATAATATTAAAGCTACACTGATACAATAACACACCAAATAATATTTCGATAAACAGTGCCAATTGTTTTTAATTGTTGCTGAGAAAATCAGTCATTTGACCAAAGGCAACAAAACTTCTGCTTCTTACAGAACTTCACATAAACATTGTTTTGTTCAAACAAATACTAACCTTGTGAATGTGTGTGTGTGTGTGTGTGTGTGTGTGTCCTTAGTTGAAGGCCAGTTTTCCCAATTCCCATCCTATCAGTCCTTCCTTAAATGAAATCAGGAACAGCTGATGGAGCTGGACACGTCCACACAATAGCTGGAGCTCTGAGAATTCAGCAATCAAACCCGTGTTCTTCTTACCAACACCTTCATAACTTTCCTGAACACTCAACAATCTGACCCCCGCCCTCCCGGGATTTATGTGTATTAGTATTCTGATGTTAAGATTTTAACTTGTATAAACACACTCATCTTCTAAATAAAGTTTTAAAGGATTTTCAGGACTGCACAGTACTGTGCCACATTAGAGCCTTTTAGCTTTTTTATGTCTTGGCATTTTCCTCTTTTATGGCGTGCAATGAAAACACAGACGGGCCTTCGCACTGCCCCAAAACTTTATGACGATGGATCCAATAGAAATGCTCCAAAATGATGTTGGATAAAATCTGGCTCCACTCACTTCCACTGAGAGCTGAGCATCTTCTGTAAAGTTGCTTTATTGGAGATATGAGACACACAGCCCCCACACTAAAGAGCTGTTAGTTTTAATGATGAGTATGAACGTATAAAGATGTCGTTTTGTTGCATAAACTCAGAATCAAACAAAAGTTCACCCTTTTCTCTCTTCTTTCCTTCTGTCCATCCGACCACCCAAAAGAACGAGGGATGAGGGAGAGGCGCAAGACAGAATGGTGCGATTTAAGTGGCAGGTCAATCGTCTCTTCCCTTTGGAAAAGAAGACAATAACAATAACATAAAAAACATCCCTCAGTCCTGACCAATCACAGTCGGGCTCTAGTCAGCCTGCTGGGACTTCGGCTTGTGTCCGGTTTGCTAATCAGAGTTACTGCGACGGGGAAAAAGTCAGGATCATCCAGCCAATCACAAAGTAGAAGAGGAACACAGGATAGACCACCAGAGCTTTCCGATTGGGTGGCTGGCTGTCTGCGAGGAAGGCTGTGGAGGCTGTGAGGAAGAAATAAGAAAAGTTAGAAACAGGCTGCTACACCAGAGGTTTCTGTTTTACTAGAAGGACGGTTACCATTGTATCCTAGGTGGTTGCTATGGTATCCCAGGTTGCTTATTTGTTCCAGATAGCTTATAGGATCTTGCTTGGTTGTTGTTAACCAGTTTCTATGGGATCTCTGGTGGTTGCTAGGGTGTTCCAGATAAGGCTTTGCTGGTGGTTGCTAGGTTGTTGCTCTAGTATCTCTGGCCGTTGCTATGGTGTTCCAGATTACTAACACGGCTTTGATTATATGGTTGCTAGGTTCTCGCTAACCAGTTGCTATGTCATCTCTGGTGGTTGCCTTGGTGTTCCAGATAAGGTTTGCTTGCGGTTGCTAGGTTGTTGTTGTGGTATTTCAGGTGGTTGCTATGGTGTTCCAGATTACTGATTTTACTATATGATTGTTAGGTTGTTGCTATAGTATCTCTGGTTGCTTGATGGCAACTTCTGAATACCAAATGATTGCTAGGATGTTTCTAACCGCTTCTAACCAATTAACTAAAGAGCTCATTAGAGGTTAATTAATCAGAGAAGTTAGTTAAGCAGCACAGTGGTATTCAAGGACGTGAGAAGGTGTTTTGAGTTACAGGTGCTAAAATGTCGAGCACAAAAACCCAACAGAACCTTTTATGAAGTGCAATAATGAGATGAGTAACCCGCTTGCTCTGATCTCTCTTTCTGGATGAACTTTATGCAACTGAGCTCAATCACGTCGTGGCACGTTTACTGCTTATGCCGCCCACAGTCACACGAATTGACAAGACACTAAAATAGGTAAAACAATATTACCAGTAATAAGAACAAAAAATGTAAACAACAGGGAAGGATTAAGAACAACAGTTCTGTACAATAGTATAAACTTGGTTCTCTTGGTACTTGACTGAAATTTCATTGAATAAGCTCATATATCCTCATCCGTTCATTAAATACACCAAGAAATAGTCTACAACAGTAGATATTTTTATATAGGAACAAAATGTCAATTAAAATGTGCAGGTCGTCCTAAAAACAAGCACGTATGGTTCAGTTCATCTAGCTTGCAGCCCTCAATTTAGTTTCAAGTTATTTTTATGCCATTGCAATTAAAGAACCCCGGAGCACATTGTTTTAATTCAGTGTATGTCTTTGGACAAACAACTCTGACTAAAGAACGTTTGAGTGTGTCCGACATGATGCTTGTGTTTACCAGAGCGGCAAAGATCCTTCAGTGGATTAGCAGAGCCAATCTAATATCGGCCCCCACACCGCTCTCAGCAAGACACAAGGCAGTTCACCCTCCATTCAATAAAGCAGAGAGGGGGGGGGGAGAGAGAGGAGAGAGAGGAGAGATAGAAAGAGGGAAACAGCAATTTACTCAGACTAATAAAGTGGACAAGAAAAAGATGAGTATCTGCAATTACTGTATGGTGTTATAGTGCCATCTGGTGGGGACAACTAGCATCCACTGACAGGACCCACAAAAAAAATCTAATCTACTTTGAATTTTTTTCTATTTGAACACAAAGGTGTCTCAAATAATATCAGACAATTAATCAATTTGAGGGGAAGCATTCTCTCCAGTAATAATAATAATTGTATTTCTATAAAGTTTTTGGCAGCTGGTAGCCTAGTGGTTAGGGCTTTCGCCCTGCGACAAGAAAGTCCGGGTTCGATTCCCAAGTCTGCTAGGCACCGCTGAGGTACCCTGAGCAAGGTACCGTCCCACACACGGGCGCTGTGTTCGTAGCTGCATGAAATGTGTGTGTAATATATTTTGACTCTGTTTGAGTGTATTTGAGTTTTGCTATGTGTATGTGTGTGTAGGCGAGTGTGTGTGCACTGTGGTGCCCGTACCAAATGTTGACCAGCCAAAGGAGGCAATGACCACAACCAGCCGGATGATGAAACTGACCGTGCCTGCCGAGCTGAGGAGCACGAGCCGACAAACCAGCATGGCCACCGTCAGCGGCAGGATACAGTAACCTAACACACACAAACTCTGGAAGAACGATCTACACACACACGCACACACACACACACACACACACAAACACACACACAAACACACACACAAACACACACACAAACACACACACAAACAC
>JBBPDC010175674.1:0-16505 GCA_037974485.1 Hemigrammopetersius urotaenia | reverse complement strand
GGATGGATGGATGGATGGATGGATGGATGGATGGATGGATGGATGGATGGATGGATGGATGGATGGATAGATAGATACCTTAAATTCGACATTAATGATAATCATCCATAAATGAATAAATACTTTCAGCCCAAATTATTTCTGTTGCTACAGATTAGGCTGTAGTGAACTTGCCAGTCTATCTGCCATTTTGGAGAGCCAGTTGCAGTTCTGGTAACGGAAGGTATGATCCTCAAAGTGGCTCCACACATAGATGCAGGGCTTCTCTCGAAGTAGAGGAATACAGCTGAAGGACCTGCAGAACCAGAGGACTCTGTGTAAGTATCACAACAATATGACATTTTTTGGTCTTATTGTTTTTATCACAACAATAAGATATGTCTTCCACTATTCTTAATGTCTCAGTAAGACAAAATGTGACCAAAAAATATATACTTAGTTCAATATACCCTGGACTCCACTATACACCGAGGTAGGACAATGTATTTAATTTACGAGCACAGACACAACATCAGTGATGAGCTCATGAGGGGTATTAAGAAATGACCAACACATTTTCCAGGGGTGTATTACCTTCTTTCTAGGAAAGTAGTTTGTAAAACAAAACAACATTGCAGTCCTGTGACAGTATATTTTGCGTTGTTTAATGTTTAAAGAGTGTCATTTTGATGCTAAAATTATTTTGTGTGTCTGATGATTGGTTTTAAAAGGCAGAGCTGTGAGCTGCTTAAACATTAGTAAAAGTGTTCATGTGTGCAAAAAATGTGCCTGTTTTTGTACATAATGGGCAGAATGAGTCTGATTTGCTCTTGAAACTGATGTGAAATCCTGATGTGGGTCTATAGCAGCTTCTTCAGTTCTGCAGTTTTTTAAATTTGAAAGAAAAATGTTAGGGATCTATACAGTCTTCAACTGCAACTAAAGGCAATTCTTCATTCAAGTGAATTTGAAAAATGGTATCTCCAGATTTTGACTGGCAGTCTGGATGTCAAACACTCTTCTACATAGACACACATATCAAAAACAGGTGGGAGTGCCTCACTTTGGGCTTAGATTATTCAGCTTTATTGAGAAACGTTGTCCTGCAAAAGCCCTTTAGGTGGTTTTACCCATCATATTCAGTAGGTTGAGGTCTTCTGGGTGCTGTAACAGATTTGTCCTGAGGTCCCGGGACAGGCTCTTCTCTCTCCAGCTCGTCGTCAGACTCTAACAGCGCCTGCCTGTCCTCCGTAAGGTCCTCGCGACTGCCACTCTTCTTCGACTTCACCACCACATCAGCGGTTTTACCATAGTTGCCTAGAAAAGTGTGAGGGGTAAGACTAGATCAGATAACAGTGAACGTAATCAAGATATTGCACTTTGAATCATCTAAAAAATTTAAATGTTTGATCTTGCACAGTTTATACAAAAAATGGCTCGTGATTAAAATGTCTGGTGGTTGCACACAAATAAGATAATATAAAATTTAAAAGAAAACATCACATCAGCACAAAATCAGACAAATGTTGGACAAGCGTCTATAATTTTTTACTACTCTTTTGTCAAAGAAATGTCTCTTTATCTTTTATTAATTTGTATTCTAAAATATTAAAACGGAATAAAATATGAAAACGTACATTGAATACATTGAACATGTCGGCAGTCTTACAAAAATGATGAGTTTATTAGTAATATTCACATTTACATTAGTATATACATTTATAATTCTATATATATACTGGAAAATTTGAACAATGAATTAAAAAAATCGTACCAATAGAAAGCTCAAAGGTGATGTATTTGGTGCCAATGGATGGGTCTATCATAGTCACTTCAAAGAATGATGCAAACAGCAAGAACTCCTCTTTCTCGCCTGCAAAATTCTGCGAAATATAACATACAGTACTCACCATGAGTGGGAGAAGTGTCTTGACAAAAAGGGTTTATAATAAAGCAGTAAGCCGAGACAGGTCATTTTGGGCCCCTTGTTTTTTTTAAAAAAAACAATATTTAATTTTTATATAATATAACATTAGCGGATGTAACATAGCTAGAGGCCGTTCTTTTCTGTTTTAGAAGAGAAGAGAACTCATAGATCAGCAACAGCTGATGTTTATTTCTGTTCATAGATCATAGTTCATAGATCATTAGTTCATGTTTCATTTGTCTGTCCACCATCACGCAACCCCGGATGTGTGCCTGTCCTTTGTTTGAGTTCTTGTTTGTGTGATTCCTGGAAGAGAGTATTTGCCCTTGTGCCTGTTTTGTTTTCTTCTTGTTTTGAAATAAAGACACAAAGAAAGAATGGATATCTGCTCCTGCGCCTCCTTGGGCTGGTACATGCCAATTGTGACCGTGGAACAATGCTTCAGATGGGATTAAGACATTTTAATGGCACCAGTGTTTCATATAAGTGACACTCATTCCCACAGTCATCTAGAGGCAGACGCTAGACAGTGTAAACAGAAGCAAAAAGCAAAAGTAAGAGAACAAAAGTAAGCAAACTGTCTGGGTGGAGCAAGGCAAGCTTATTTATACAGCACATTTCATACACTCTGGTCATTCAACATGCTTTCCAAATGAGAAATATAAAAAAATATTTATTTTATACAAAGAAAATTCAAATTAAAAGGGACAAGAAAATTCTAATTAAAAGGGACAAGAGATTAAAAACTTAAATCATTCTCACAACATGACAGAAACAATAGATTTAGATGATAAGATATTAAACAAGATTAAATAAGATTTCAGAAAATACATTTTAAAAATTGAGAACAGAAAGCTAATTTTTTTGCACATTGATGCAGAATTAAGATGATGAGTGCAATCGTAAGTGTACAAGTATGAATATTTTACGTGGCCCAGCCAATGAGATTTTCGAAGCAGAATGAGCAAATTAATAACAGTGATCCTGACCTCAGGTAGAGGATGAATTTCCTCCACTTCCACGGTCACAGCTTCAGGAACCTCAGAGGCAGAGTCTTCGGGTTCCTCAGCACGGCCAATGTGACCCTGAGCACCTGCGAAAAATCACAATTTCTATTTATTATCACATGCATCTACATGTTAGACACACAGGCATGAGACAGAATTATACATTTATAGATTTTTTTTACCATCGTTATTTTTCTTTTCCTTGGATTTCTTGCTCTTGCGTTTGAGGGTCAGTCTGCTTAGCGGGCTCTTGATGTTAATGCTGGATTTGCTCTCCACCACGGAGGTTGCAGGGGAGGAATAAACCTCCACAGTAAGGGCCAGCAGCACACGACCTCTGTAGAATATCCCATCACTCAGGCCTTCGTTTAGGTCCTGGTGGATGTCCCGCAGAGTGGAGTTCTGAGGAGAGCCATACAGGTTCACCCAAGATGGCCCAAATGTGGGATTAAACCCTTCAACACAAACAAAATAAAACCAGATTAGCAAAGGCATAGAAAAAAAAATGTAACCTAGTGGCTTGGTGGTTAGAGAATTGCTCCTGCGACCAGAAGGTTGTGGGTTCAAATCCTAGTACTGCTAGTGGCACCACTGAGGTACTGTGTTCCTGACTGCCCACTGCTTCACTTGGTGAATGGGTTAAAAGCAGAGAAAGAATTTCTCACTGTTCATACTGTGCGGTGTGTTCTCACATGACTATAAGAAGCCACTTTACTTTAAAGAAATGATATCAGCCTCATGCAATAGGATTTCAAAGAAACAACATAAATGCATCTCATCTTAAAAGCAGACAATGGAGTTTCAACATTCCAGTCCATTATAAGGGGGTTCGGTGCAACTTCATCACTCCAACTCATCCTAAACATGTTCTCAAAGTCTTCAAATGAGCTTCATTCATTAATACAAAAATGCAAATATAGTAGAAGTTTCTATAATTTCTAGTATATGTTTCAGTAGTTCCTTTTAAACCATACCATTTCTGTTGGGGTTAGAGATTTGCTGGAGGTCCAGGAAGTGTGTGGCCACAGCCACATCTCCAATGTTGGAATCATCAAGGATTTGGACTTTGATTCGTCGAGCGAGAGGAGGAAACTGCTCAATGAAGGAGATCTGTTCGTTCCACTCCGGAGCATTGGTGTTGCTTTCCACTGATGTTTCTCCCTAAAAACAACATCCCTTAGTCCATCAGCATGAACATGCCCTCTCATTGTTAAGATTAAATTGTGGACTACCGGTTCATTTACTGATGGAAAAAAATCACCCTACTCCAAATGGCCATGAGCGAAAAAGTCCTTCCAATAAACAGAATCATTTAAAACTGTGTTCTCTTCATCATATATTTTGTACAGGGATCTGAAACCATAACTTGTGAATAAATATGCAAAAACAGGTAACAGGAAACTTTCTTATAGCCCTGTTTTTCTCTGTTGCCTAAGGAACACACAGGGTGGAGGGTTGGTTCCTTGACTTAGTGTTAGATAAGACATCTCAGAACATTACATATTGTTTTGTATGCATTTGCTGTGAGCCCAAGAAGAAAGAGGGACAGCAGATCAAACATGTGCACCACAACCCATTTAGCAAACACCCTGCTTCCAAGGTGCCTGTGTGAGTGTGTGAGTGTGTGTGTGCATGCGTGTGTGTGTGTGTGTGTGTGCGTGTGTGCGTGCATGCGTGCATGCCTGCGTGTGAGCTTACAGTAAGGATAGGGATCTTCTTGTGGCTCTTCTGTGTTTATGAGAATGCATGCGCATGAAAACATGAAAACACTTCTCCTGTCTGTTTTTTACATTTGACAAGAAGAAGCAAGAAAGTGAAAGCCTTCAGCTTCTCAGAATTAAACTGTGTAAACACAGCTCTGCTTAATGATCAAGCGCAGGTAACTCACGCAGACAAAACAAACGTCACATAGCACATGACTCACGTAACTCTTTCAAGTGTTTTGAAAAAACACTGCAGTCTCTGGCCCTTATTATGCAAGAACAAATTTAGGTTTATTTACTCATTAAAAAAGATAATGGAATATTGAAATATTTGCAAAGGTTTCACATATTTACAGGATTTTTGTGGATCAGTGGTGGTGAAGGCACAGTAACAATACGTGTCATTAGTGTACTTCGGGGGGAAAGCAAATATAAGTCAAATTTAGAATGTGGGCCTGTTATGTTAATAATTAATGAAAAATCTATAAAATTGTTCCTTTGTACAGACATAGCAAATGAAGTTAGATTCTTAAGATTTGCACTAAAGCTATAAGGCTAATGTAGCTAAGCATTAATGGAAAATAAAAAGATAAGATATGATGAATCTTTATTAGTCCCACAAGTGAGAAATTGTGGGACTAATACACCACCAATATACAATTGCGTCACACATCACTAATCATCTTAAACCTTATTCATGTTATTTCAAATGTTGTATAACATTATTATACACCATCCCATCAATGTACAACTGCCTCACACGGCAATAAATTTAGGTTCTTTTAAACCTTGTTTAAGTAGTTTCCAATACTGTATAAGAATCTATAAATATCTATAAATATTGGGAAAAAAGTGTATCTAGCCGTTTGTTTTTGACTAGATATTTCGTTCGATATTTCGTTCCATATTTCGTTCCATATTTCGTTCAATATTTTTGCAATTCATAGTAGGTCATACACTGTCAGAAAGACCACGAGCAAGTTACAGTGCTGGCTGTGCAGAACTAACTGGTGGTCATTTGGCTTCCATTATTTCATAGTTACATTAGCAGGTTGCCTTGGCTGAAAGACACCAAACGTGTCTTGTCTGTTTGACTACATGTGGTTTAAGAAGTATTTGAGGGTTCGATTTATGAACTGTAACTTGTTCATGTTTATATTATACTATGTTTACCACTAAAATTTACATTTCCCGTTGTGCAGGGTTGTATCTGTAGGTGATAAAAAGTCAAAAAGTGGACCATGAATGACCATACCTGCTGGCCTGCGAAAGTGACCTGCAGGTAAGGGTCAATGAAAACCTTCTTATCACCCATCATTTTGGAGAAGCTGCCCAGAAACCCAGCGTTCATGCTGGGCAGGTCCTCTGCCTTATAGATCTTCAGTAGGAACTTGGCCCATGGTCGCTCCACCGGCATCCGTTTAGGAAGCAGCAGATTCCTGTTGGAAGTAAGAGCACTCATGTTAAACTCCAAGAAGAGTAGAAGCTGGTATAGCTGGAAAGGGGGGGCAAACTCCATAATAAAGTATAATGTATTTGAATGTGATGTTATTAAAGTCCTTGTTGGTGTAATGGCTACACATCCCAATACTTTTGTCCATATTGTGTATTTATTTTAAGTCATGTAAATATGGGAGTGGATCCAACTGCACTTACATAAGTAAAAACTAGAACTGATCTACTTCTGTATTTACATAAGATGTAAACTGTGTAACAGCAGCTGCAAAATTGTTTTATGTACTGTTAAAGTATTACTACACAGTTAAAAGTCACCTAAAAAAGTGGTGCCTAATATTTGAATGTTTCTAACAGTTTAATAAAGCAATCTGTCTAAAGCTGTCTTTTTTAATGCCCCCTTGTAGCCACAAGTTACTACAATGAATACACTATCCATTATATGTGTATCTGCAACAGTACATTTATTTTAGAGGTCTATTGTCTATTAGATAGGTAACATTTGTGGTGACACCAAGACCAAGAAAACAGTCATTTACATCTGAATAAAGGTTCTAATTATAATCTTAAATGGGAAAAAAATGTGAAAGTACTGTAACAAGTATCAACAAGCAACGTGTGTCCCCCAGAATGATGATATTCTACTTTAATTAGGTTGTTAAAAAGCAATCATGTATTCAGCGGCCTTCTCACTTCTCAATGTCGTCGTTCTGGCTGGAGACTGAAGGCAGGCTGGCCATGGCCATAGAGTCGCCCTTCATCAGTACACTCAGCGTGCACTTCACATAGCCCTTCACCCCGGAGCGCGTGTCCTTAGGGTCCGTGAGCGGAGCCCATTTCTGATAGAAGCGGTGATCTACACAGAGAAGAAAGCTTGCTCAGTGGCTCTAATAATTACAGTTAAAGTGCCATCTCTATTGAGCTCTGCAATTAGCCTAAAGAACAAGCACAAGTGACGAGTTAATTACGGTCATTAAGGCAGTGGCACGCCATTATCATCTTTGTCCAAATGTGATACATTTTAGTGGAAATGGGGCACGACCCACACACACAGATTAGTTCCCCTCTGTTCTTTTAGGGACTTTTTTTAAAGTCATTGCACATGAACAAAGTGAAATGTGTTATTTGCTTTGAATCTGTTCCCACAGTCACGGTACCTGGCTGCTGGTAAACTGTGCTGATGTCTATCTTGAAGGTGCCAATGCGCGTCATCAAAAAGGCAAGAGTCTTTTTGTGAACCACCTGTAATTTCAAACATAAGTAAACTTCCTGACATCTCTTTTCCTCAGACTGTTCCAATGCACCTCTTCACAAGGTCATTTTTGTGTAAAAACAAAAAAACTTACAGTGATTTCTATAACTTTATCGAAAAATACATCCTGCGTCTCCTGAAACTCAAACATGAAGTTCTGAAAGACAAAAGACATAATTAAAATGATAATGGTAATTAGAAGTAAAAGCTGGAGCCAGTGTGTCTTTAAAAACTTCCTATCCAGGAAGGGAGGATTAATTCATTCTGAATTTTTTATCAGGAGTGAGCAGCACCCATGTTGTTGTAAAAGAAAAAGAATCTTTTGGAATTAAAATAAGAAAGAGTACAAAGGGGCACGAAGTCCATCCCATCGTCGCCCCAAAAATGATTCAATTACATTTTATAACTGTGGCCTACCTTGCTTCTAGATATTTGAATACTATTGTTTTTGAAATATATTAATCCGAAAATATCAGTGTGAATCTGAATCAAAATGACTGTATAATCAAAACTAAATGTACATTTTAGTATTTTTTTTTAGTTTGACTTTTGTCAGAACTTATAAAGTGGAATCATTTTAATTAATAGAGGTTTCAATAATATTTTACAGTACAATATTTTAGTCTTGCACAATTTCTGCAAACACTAGAAATGTTTGACATTTAAAAAGAACTTCTATAAAACTTATACATCTTCACCCTCCAAACACAGATACAATTTAGCTTTACATTAAAAGCACATTTTTCCTCAGTTTTCCTTTATTATTGAATAAAGTAACAATTCCACACTTTTCTATTGAGTTCCATCAGTATTAGAGATTTTCATTAAAAGGGTCACATTATGATCAGGCATCAGCTGACCCTTATTTTGAAAGGAGTGTTTGATGGGGAATAAATGCTGAAGTAAAAAACATCTCTGCATTATTTCTGCACTAAAAAATTAAGCATATCTACAGTTTGCCACAACCCTTTCCGGGGACTTGAGTCTACCGTGTCTCTTGAAACTGCTCCTACCTCATTGTAGAATGGACAGTTGGTGGACTTCTGAGTGGCTGTGTGCTTCTTCTCGTCTCCCATGGTGATGTACACAGCAGGATTAATATTCACACCCACCAACTTCTGAGCTTCAATTACATTAACACTGACCTAAAGCAGGACATAACAGAGTGGCCATACAGTTAAACATATCAGTTTATTGAATAACCTCAATCAAATGTTTGTGACAAGTAATATACATTGCTCAGTTCTTTAATTATTATTATTATTATTATTATTATTATTATTATTATTATTGTTGTTGTTATTGTTATTGTTATTATTATTATTATTAAGTATAGTCAATTTGATTCTGACTCCTGGCAAAAACACAGACAGTGTTTTGCCTTAGTCAGAATCAACTTGACTACACTTAAGTATGTACATATAGACTTAACATTTAGGCTGCAATGCATGTAAATACACTTCTGCATAGAAACTGTTAATAGAAGGTTTTGGTCCTTCCTTGGCTCACCTGGAAAGACTTCACCTTGGGGGCAGCTGCAAGCTCATACCTTGATAGAGCTCTAAAACGACTAAATATGGAAATAAAGACATAGAGATTATTCATATCTGACGTCATTTTAAAAGCGGCATCGTAAGCAACACAGAGCCAGACGTAAAGGAAAGGAAAAACAAATCTAATTTGATTTTAAGCAGTTTGGTTTTGCCCATGGAAACACATTTGTTGAAATAATGGCTTTTTCCCCACATTATTAGTTTTCAGCAAGGATAGGCTATTTCATGCTAATCGATCTGGTTGTTAGTTTTAACCTAGCATAGAATAACTATATATATATCATGATATTTCATGATTAAATCAAGTCAAGTATTTAACTGCAATTAATCGACTGTTGTTGGTTGTTATAACAGCAGACTACTCAAAACACCTCATGCTGCTATTTTCTGATTAGCTTGCTAGCATTCTCAATGATAATTTCAAATTTATGTGCACATTATCAATGTGTTATTGGCAGCTTTTTTGCTGATGCTGATAAATGCACTGGCTATCAATATTGGCCGAATGTATATTATACAGTATATGGACAAAAGTATTGGGACACGCCCATTGCTTCGACTGAAGGGCATTGATGCCTCAGCATGCCAGGACATTTTGGACAATGCCATGCTTCCAACTTTGTGGACCCAGTTCGAGGAAGAACCTTTTCTATTCCAGCATGACTGTGTCCCAGTGCACAAAGCAAGCTCCATAAAGACCTGGCTGGATGAGTTTGGTGTGGAAGAACTTGACTGGCCACACAGAGACCTGACTTCAACCTCATCCAATACCTCTGAGATTAACTTGAACAGAGACTGTGAGCCAGGCCGGTTGGCAAGTCCCTGTTGGTGTAATGGACAGGTGTCCCAATACTATTGTCCATATAGTATAAAATAAAAGCTTATGAGAAACTTTCTCAAATATAGTGGACATTCATGGGAGACTGACCTTAAGATGGGGGTGAATGTCACGCTGGTGCCGTCCATGTCTGAAAAGTCATAATCATCATCATAATCATCATCATCATCATCATCTCCAGCTTCATTGTCTATCTTCATCAGGCCACGTCCAAGTATCCTGGCTTCTCGATCCAGCTGCTGTGGGCGTAGATTTCTGAAAATCAAAAAGCAGATCAGCTAACCATAGATATTTAAGAGAAGACAACACTGACAACACAATATAACAAAATAAAAAAGTACAGAATAAATTCAGAACCAGACCATGTTTAACAGTCAAAATAGCACCATCAGAAACAGAGAGGCATAACTGACAAAAAACAAAATAATTAGCAACTTCTTTTTATAACTTGATATGATGACAAAGCAAGCCCATATTTAGTATGGACTTGTTGGAATGAATGTACAAACCCGGGTTCAAGAAAGCCTGTGTTCCTTATGATAACACCTGATCTGTGAACATTGAAGAAACAACAACAGATTGGTCCGCTGAGGAAGTGCACTGCCTGTCAAGATGCAGACGATCGAAAATTGAATGAACAAATGGATGGATGGCCTGTCACTCACTCATCACTGTCCTCCATCTTAGTGAAATCTTCACTGCTCCATTCGCCGGCTGCGCCTTGCACAGGATGATATCTCACATCCAGCTCCACATAAATCTACATCCAGTAATGAATCACAAAATATTTGGACAAAAGGCAAAGGAACATTAGCACATTCCAGCTGTTCATACACCCCAAAAAGGTGCACAATATATATACTACATATGCTATATGGATAAAAGTATTGGGACACTCTTGTTTTCACGGTCCAGACTAGGACCCTTACTTCCAATGAAGGGTAATCTTAATGCTTCAGTACACCAAGACATTTTGGACAATGCCATGCTGGTCTGGTGTGGAAGAACTTGATTGGCCCCCACAGAGCCCTGACCTCAACACCTTTGGGATGAACTGGAACAAAAATTGTGAGCCAAAGGGGAGACCAACTCCATATTATGTATTTGAATGCAATGTTAAAGTCCCTGTTGTTGTGATGGTCAGGTGTCCAAATACTTTCTCCACAAATAGTCTAACAATCTTTAAATAAAGTTTGAATATGTATATTTGTCCCATTGCTTGCTTTGGAATATACACTAAGACACAGCTTTCTTTTCTTGGTCCACTTGATGGCCCACTGCAGCAATGACTGGTGTGTGTGTTATCAGTGTATTTAGAATATTATTCAGCACTATGACCATAGACACTGTCAAAAACTGCAGACAACAGTGAGGCTATAGCAGGCGTGGACAACTACCTCCTAAATCCTCTTTACATAGTCAGGCCAAGAAGTAATCAACACTCCTTTTAATCAGCTTATTGTTTGGTTTTCCTCCTAAATGTTTGTTGCCCTGTTTCTTGTTACAGTGTCTTCTTGTACTTTTTGTCTTCATTTCATATGTTGTGTGAGGTTAATTTTGGTGCTGTCTGTGCACCTGGGACTGCAAGAAATGTAATTTCGTTTAATAATACACAGTAGTGTGTATGTGAATGGGTGACAATGAAGGTCAATGTGACTTGACATATTATAGACAGAGCTTCTATATATCCACATCAAATCACTGCTAATAAAAAAGGATGCTGAGGAGTAGCTGCACATAAGCTCATCATGCCCAGTGCCAGTCTGGCTCAAGGGGGGAAAAACATTGTTCTTAATGGTAATGTGAACAGAATGTAAGATTTGATTTCAAGTTATTTTGTACCATTCATCAATGTACACACAATGTAACAGACAGCAGGGGTTTTCAAAGAAAGGAGCTTTTCTCACAACAGTGATTATATGACATGTCCAATGATCAAACTTAGGAGCACATATGGCCATATATCAGATATTCATATGATACTGGCCAACAGTTTCATGGCCGTCAGTTGTGTGACGCAGCAGTCATGATTAATGAAAGCTCAGTGTTGGCTAATGGGAGGTTAATAGCTTCGGTAACTCACATCAGTCAGGCTGTAGTTGCTGTCTGTGAGTGGCTCCCTCAAAACCAGCCTCCCTGCCGACACCACATGCTGCAGACTGACCACCAGCTTCCCCAACAGCCTGCACACAAGTGCACACACACACACACACACACACACACACATGGACATAATTTGATTATAGAATTAACTGTCAGGGAGAATCATGCTGTTGGTGTGAGTTAAACAATTTAGTTTGTTTAAAAATAGCCTTAAAAACAGGTTAGTTCGGAACTAATGCGTTGACTATAATTCTAATGAATATTGAATATTATTCTAAACATGCCAAAATCAAAGCAGTTCATTCAGTATTTTCAGACGTGCACCTCTCATTTTTACACCTCATTTTTTTGAATGAATATACATTACTGTGCAAAAGGTCTAGGCACCTGATAAAATTATGCTCTAAAGCTGTTCACTACTGGGCAGTGGTGTTAAGTGAAGTGGTAAAACACTTACATTACAACAAATACAGACATTAATACAGTAAATGGTGGTTTTCTGTGTGGCGAAGTGTTGGCCGAACCATTTCCAGGCCTCTTTCCTTATGGAAGCCCAGTTTTACTTGTAGCTCCATCAAATCCCTGGTTTGGCTCTTTTTACTGCAGTAGATTAAATTAGTGTTGATTATGGAATTTTATTCATTCACTCAGTGACTGGAGGCACTGAGCAGAAACCCGAATCCAAGCCTGTGTTCTTCTAAACAGCTCACAAAATATCAACTACTTTTAAGAAAAAATCAGTCTTGACACTTTTTACTGCTTGTTTGTAATATTCAGCTATTTTTGCTGCAGAAAGAAGCCTACTGCTGATATAAATTACTTCAAACAATTTGCACAGGTGCCTAAGACTTTTGCACAGTATTGTACGTACATTCTCTTCATTGTCTCCACTCATTTTAATGCACGATTATGGTTTATTTGCTGAATTTAGTTATTTGGGGAAAATGAAGCATAAAATATGATGTTTTACGCTTCATTTTTCTCAAAACTGTGAAAAGGTGTGAAAAAAATGATCATGAACATGTTTTATGAAATAATAACAAAATACAATACAAAAAAAATCATGTGACCGCAACAAATTGCTAAAAGAGCTCATGCATCACAGGTCATACATTAAAAAAAATACGGTTCATGGGAAAGTGCAAGGAATTGTCGCTCTTTGCAGGCCAAAATTGTTTAAAACATCAGTAGTTAACCACAGAAAAATGAAAAGGAGCTGCTTTATATCCACAGTACTCTGGACCCCTGGACTGTTTATTCCAATGAAAATTCTTTTGTCATCAGCGTACTCAATGCAACAAGAGAGAATAAAAACTTACAGTAGAATTTGAAAAATAGACAATAACTAATAACAAAACAATGTCAAGAACATTAGTGTAACAATAACAGTGTAACACTGATGTGCTGACCTGTTCCTGAACATCTTGCTGCAGTTGTACACACTGATGGACAGAATCTCGTCCCTCAAGATCTTCCCATAGTGTGGCCATCTGAAATGCTGGGAAGAAAGAAACACGTTTTGTTATGGTATGTAACTTAGCTACACTTGGTTAAAAAGATTTTAGTAGAGCTTTACAGGTGTAAAAAACAGATGTGGACTACTAAAGCACTGATGTACATCACTCTGTATAAGAGCCTCTGCTAAATGCCATAAACATAAATGTCTCATTTCAGTAATTAGACCCACAGTAAATGACAGGATCACATGTATTGGCTGTGATTAGCTGGTTGCTAATTTGGCCATTTGCACGCGGTACTGTCAGGACATCATCCAGTTTAATTGTGGTGACAGTTATAGAAGAGCTTGGTTATGTCTTTATAATGTTCATGCATGGCACTTTCAGGAAAAAATGGACACAATTTTAGGTTTAACATTACATATAGAAACTCAGAAAACATGTAGCTATAGCAGCTGTTAGCATGAACAAAATTATTACCTTTGCA
Source organism: Hemigrammopetersius urotaenia (assembly GCA_037974485.1). NCBI lineage: Eukaryota > Metazoa > Chordata > Actinopteri > Characiformes > Alestidae > Hemigrammopetersius > Hemigrammopetersius urotaenia. The sequence goes on along the minus strand of JBBPDC010175674.1, from coordinate 2,744 downwards.
TTTTAGAGGTATTAAATGCAATATATTATTATTAACTATTATTATAATTGTAATTATTATTATTGTTGCTGTTGTTTTTATTATTAACACGTGTAAAATTCAAGATTCTCTCTACAATACACCATTTAAAAAACACATTCTTCAATACTTTTTTATACTTTTAAAAACACATTCTTCAACACATTAATACTTTGTTTCCTTCACAAATACTATTTTGAAATATTTGGAATTCCCCACTAATGTGTGCATTTCCTTTTCAATTTCCTTGTATGGCAGTTACATAAGGTTTATGGAGCTAGGGAACCCTCAGAGCCGTCTTGTAACTAAGGAAATACTGTTGATTTATTTAATAGAATCTTTATGCTTGTTGTATTTAAACTCTGCATGAATCATAGTAATACTGTTGTTTAATTGGTAAGCTTTGACTGGAAAGAATCCCTGAAACACCCAAAGGAAAATGGTCCAATTAGCATTTTTTTGGCTGCACTATCTAGCTAGATGCACTCAATGGGGCTAACTCAATAGTAAAGCCTTTAGGCCTTGCTCTTAGTAACATGTTAGCATTAACACAAGTTAAAGGTTAACTACAGGCAGAGACAGTGGCGTACATGTTGTAATTGTAAGTACGTTTCTGTGAATGTGAGCTGAAATGGCTGAGGAATGACTAAGCGCAAAAGGGAGCGGTTTGTGAACACAACAAAATCTCCTCCCTGGCAGAAGCCAAACACTGAAACCATTAAAACACAGGACAAAGGAGAGAACCACGGCCAACCAAATTATGCTGCAGCCTGGGCCAGCACTGATTTCAGATGTTCTTAGAAAGCTTCTTTAAAATAGACATTAAATAGATGTACATTCAAAATATGCAGTTCTACTCTCAAATCACTAGTGCGCGCGCACACACACACACACACACACACACACACACACACATATATATAGTTAATGAGAGTTAAACAAGGTTTTTCAAAAGATCAACTGAGCTAGTGAATGTATTTAGAGCTTGTGAAAGATGTTAACACAGACACTAAATCACAAAAATATGAAAATATGACCATTACATTAATGGCATTGCCTTTAAATACATAGACTATAATATGGAGTTGGTCCCCCGCTTACAGCTAGAACAGCTGTAGAGCATTTATGAGGTTGAGTACTGATGTTGGATGAGAAGGTCTGTCTCACTATCTCTGTTCCAGTTCATCCCAAATGTTCATCCCCACTGAACTCATCCAGCCATTTCTTTATGGAGCTTGCTTTGTGCACTGGAGCACAGTCATACTTGAATAGAAAATGGTTCTTCCCCAAACTGTGCCAAAAACATCTTGGTCTGCTGAAGCATTATTCACTGGAAGTAAGTCACCACCTGAAATCCATAATTATAAAGTGTGTCCCAATACTTTTGTCCATATACTGTTACTAATATACTGTGACAAGCCTAATTCATTAACATTCAAAACTTGAATCTATGTATACTGTCTTACAATTAATCCATTCTTTTAAAGGAAGAATTTCACCCTTTGTATTATTCTTGTATTTATCTTACATTTTATTTTACATTATTCTTGTGTCTCACATAAGCAATTTCTCCCAATTCTGATTCAGATTCTAAACTAGAGTTTAACGTTTAATCAATATGCTAGTTTAATATGCTTTTGCTGTTTGGTGCCGTACTCCTATATCCTACAACTTAGTGTATATAACACACGTTATTTTCATGTTTTCATGTTTTCTTTTTTCAGTTCTTTTTGTCGTTCTCCTTATATGACGAGTCATCTCTGTTATTTGAAAAATTCATTCTCTTCACTGTAACTTTGATTTGAAGACTGTTACTAGTTATATGACTGCAATAATATGAGGGGCCGTTTAGGAACTATTTCAGAATTTTGTTACACGAACACATTTGAAACACAAACACATTCACATATGAAACTGTGACGCATGCATCCATTGTACTGAAAACTCACACACACATATATGAAACACTCATACAGATACAAGTGAAATGGTCTTACACACACACACACACACACACATGAAACACATATACACGTACAGATGAAAAGGGCTCACACATATATGAAATGCTCACACAGATACAGGTGAAACTGACTCACGCACGTATGAAATGCAAGTGAAATAAGATTATTATGTAACAAAAATAAATTCATATAGCATAGTGAGGCTTTTCACATGTTGGTGTGCGTGAAAACATTTCAGTATATCCGGAAGGTGTTTCAGTATATCTGTTTCAAATCTATGTCACGCCCCCAGGGCTGTAGGAAGGAATTAACGTGTATAGAGGGCTGAAAACTTTTCACCAAACCTTTCCTGTCACTTAAGGAAACAAGTAAAGTTAAGCAATGAACGGTTATTGACGCCTAATCATAGTATTGTTCTGTTGAACTGAGTACAAACGTCGAGAAATATTACTAACGGGCTCTGGCTGCCAGAGATGGGGACTCGAGTCTGAGACTCGGACTCAAGTCGTACAAACAGACTTGTGACTTGACTTTAGTCTTGCCCTCAACACCTTGAGACTTGACTCGGACTCGAGTGCTGTCTTTGAGTGGCAATGTTTACAGACGGCGACTCTAACTGTGGGATTTTTGAGCTGTAAACGTTGAGCTCTCAACGTTTAGAAGATATGCTAATTGGCCAGCTCTTTGATTACAATTGGCTGTTCCTTAGCAGGGGGCGGGGCTGCGTGCTGTGATCTGCCCTCACCAACATGGAGGATTTGC
>JBBPDC010175653.1:0-16507 GCA_037974485.1 Hemigrammopetersius urotaenia | reverse complement strand
GATCAGTGTCAGTCAGCTACCACTGTTTCTTCAAAAACACTCAGCATATGATTATTATATGATCATTATACCGACTATCATGCAATATAGAACTAGCTTCATAACAAAAAATGTGCATGTGGGAAAAATTAAACACAGATTTGAAATCAGCGAGAAAAACACCACAAAACCCACATAATCCTATTTCTGAACGTTTTTGACCAGTGTAATTAGTCATAAAATATAATTACTTAAAACAACTTAAGATGTCTGGAAGAACGTGCAAAAAATTATATATACTTACAGCAACATCAGAATGAAAAATAAAGGATGTCAAGACATTTTCGCAGCACAGTCACTCACTAACAGCCAATAAATTAACATGATTTTACATTCAATTAGCATAAAACACACATGGCCCCTTCCCTTTAGATTTCTGGATTCAACAAAGTGATCATATAGCCCCCTTCCTGCCTCAACACACACACATACACACACAGACGAGCTGGTGCCCTCTGTCGCAATTAATAATTGATCAGCGGAAGCGGTCGGGTCTGATGTCTATTGATCCCCACCATTATCCTTCGTTGTGGTATTGATCGGGGGCTCACAGGTGATGGACTGCAGGGGGTTTCAGAGCTGCCACTCAAAACTCAGAGAAGATCGGGTTCTCCTTCCAAGAGGCTCTCAAGTTCTTGTATTGATACATGTCATCTGAGGAATAAAAGTTATGGTCTGTTATAGAAAAAAAAAATGAATTCCTCAGTCCTGCTTAGCTGGATTTAAGCTTTAATCCACTTGTTCCTGCAAATGTTCAGCTACACTGCAGATGAGGGCCACCTGTAATATCCTCAGAGCCTAACTGACTAACTAATTGATTGGTTGATTGTCTGAATATTTCAGATGATAAAGTGATTTGGATGGTCACTACTGATTATTTAAGTAATGTAATAAAGTGATTCACAGCAGCTGGTATACACTCTGCAGAACTGTGCAGTTACTAATCCTCATTTAGTGATGCAGCAGCATTTTCTTTATTACTGATAATAATAATAATAATAATAATAATAATAATAATAATAATAATAACAATAATAATAATAAATCTGTTTTTATTCATATGCCAGAAAATGCATACAACACTGGAGCTCCAGACAGACAGACGACAGCACACACTAATCAATTAAGACCTCAACACACACAGATAAATCTAATTTGCTCCATCAGAGACACACAGGAAGGATCAGGTTACACAAATTGATTAGCCTGTGAACGATAAGGTGAATTAGATCAAAGCTGAAATCTGAGTCACCCGAAACTTCATTATCCAGTAAACGCCAGAGCAGCAGCTTCTGCTGCAGGGGCTTCGTGAACACCCTCTAAAAAGGTTCCTAAATGCTTTCAGGAGTCCCAGTTTAGAACAGGGAGTGCAGGTCCTGGAGATCCACCCCCTGGAGATTTCTGGTCCAACACACTAGACTATAATATTCAGACATTCTCCACCTGGATGAGGTGTGTTAGACTGTTAGACAGGACTTTAGCTAAACTCTCCAGGGTGGTGGACTTCCAGGGCCTGGACAGAGAAACCATGTTTTTTAGAGAAAGTCTGCTAACAGAAGCCTCACAATCCTCAATTATGGTAACAGAGACAGATATTTAAATGAGCTTTAGTTTATAAATAATGGGAAACTGTATAAAAGAGCAAATTCTATACTTTCAGTCCAGACCTCATCACAGTGACAGCAGAAGATGAGATATGTATTAAAAACCATCCTTTACATTTTTGCTGTTATTTATTTTGACGAAAAAGAGGCAGAAGTGCATCTTCGAATCCATCTATAAAGGAAAGAAATTACATTAATTATGTAATTATGTTATTATATTAAAATAATTCTGTACTTTAAACTGTGACAATGAGTCCGGTCATGTAAGAGAGTGGCATTGCAGCAAAATTAATGCACAGGATCAATAGTGCAGGGATGGCGATATTGATTATATGACGTGTGTGCGAGGGGGAGGTGTTCAGAGGGGGAGGGGAAGCCTTAACAAGAACGCAGTGAAGATTACAGTGAAAGGTGTGTGATGCTGTTGGGAGGTTACTGGAGTTAATTGATCCCTCGGGGTGAGGTGATCCCTCAACTCCTTATTGGGGAAAATCACAAGGTTTCCGTCAATTAAGGGATTTAGTGTGTCGGTTGGGGTGGGTCCCTAGGGAGTAGAATTCAGACAGACCGAGAGATCTGACCTGTTCCACACTCAAGCTTCTACAGGAGAAACAACACCACAGCTGGTGAAGACATTCAGATCAACTTCTCCTGACCCCCAGGACACACCGGAACTGCATATTTAATTAAACTGTAATTTAATAAAGAAAACAGTCGTGTAAATCTTTCAGATGTAAAACCAGCAGAGAATCCATCTACAACATTCCAGTTTTGAAATTGTTAGACAAATTAAACTCTGAGTGTAGTAGTCAGTATTGACAAATCTTGCTCATTGATTAATAAAGTGCATCAAATTTGTCTTCCTGCTGTTTCAGTAGCAGCTTCCCAGCTGCTTGAAGGTTTAACCACAGCCATCTTTTCCCAACCTCCAGCCATCTGTCTCTGCAGGAACACGATGAGAAACCCGTTATTAACCGGGGTTCCGTTTAGCCTTGTTTAATCTTTCATCTTTCACAGATTTTCAGTCATCAGACGCAAAGACCTGAACAGAGAAACCGAGTTGAACGGACAATCAGAGGGCCAGTCACAGCTCAGAGCTCAAACACAGCAGTACTGGTCTCAGAACAGAGACCTTTCTGCTCCTCAGACAGCAGAACAATCATATCAGCCTAGGCACACACTTCATACAGCTTGAGCCTCACTCATACCAGCTTTTTTACAGAGGCAATTCAGCCATTTACACCATTAATACACTGTCAAAAACCACAGGCACTGGGTTATCACACATTACTGAACCTGCTTATTATTCACATTTTACATTCTACCTTAAATGGTGCTACAATCACATTCTTGCATGACAGGAACCATTGGAATTTTCAGTACCACTTCAAATCGTGCAGCCGTTACAGGTGCCAACTTATTCAGAATTACAGTCCTTATATGATGAAACTGCTGCACTATTTAAGATGGAACAGATTCTTAATCGAGTGTTTCATTCCACCTTAAAGGATGCAGCAATTACATTCTGGCACCTCATGCACCAGCTTGTTAATTGTGCTTTGCATGCCACTTTAAATGATGTAGCACTCTCAGGTGCCAGCTTCAATATAACTGCCGCACCATTTAAGGTGGAGTATTATAAGAAGCTGGCACTCAATGTTGCTTACTCAAGTGTTTTGTACCATCTTAGTAGGAGCAGAAGTTATGTTGCATCATTGAAGGTGATCCTGGAAATATGAAAGAGAAGCTGGACTGAGAGTCCAACTGTACCTGTATAGCTGTGGGGCAAGAGCTTCTGTTGCTCGTTAGCTTTGACTTTGACTCCTCCAGATCAAAACCATACACTGCTCACCTTCCACTTTAATTTAATAACCCCGCCATTCCTGTACAGACTCACGCATAAAGAAACTTACTCACATGCTCCATCACACACCAGTACAACCCCTCCCCTCCCCCATTCCACCTCATTAAAATGCAGAGCACCTACACAGGTAGAGCATGGGGCAGTGGGTGATGGGAAATCATTCAGGGATTCGCTCTGGAGCTTTCTCTGCAGTTTACATGCTGAGAGACGCTCCCATGAATCACTGATGCAGAAACAGAACCAGTAAACAGGAGACCATCACCCTGGAGCGGAACACACCCAAGTTGAGAGGTGTAGCGATACACACATTTTCAGGTTCAATACTATTTCCACTGGACATTTTCCGTTAAATATCTTGATTCAACGCAGAATAATTTAAAGACCATCAATAATGAACTTCACCCATTTCTAAATCTCCCTAATCAATTAATTAATTGTGTGAACAGAGTTGAGTGCAGAGTGGGCTTGGGGTGAAGCGGTTCATTGTAGAGATTCATTGGGATGTGAGTTTTAATCCAACTGAATCACAAGAATGAAAAACGATGAAGAATGTTAAAAACACCAGTGGAGATTTATGGTCACCCGACCAACATGATGGATGTTTCTAATGGAAAAGAAAAATCCATACTGGAATTCCACTTGATGGGAAAAACAACATGTATCCTTTTTACATCTGGCCTGAGAAACGACACAGGCGCCACATCATTGCTCACAGACGACAAGCACCGCCACACAACTTGATGGCAGTTCCGGCTCCAGTTACTTGCCAGAATTTTTTGAGTCAATTAGAATTTTAAAAACTTCAAAGTGATTGTATTTACATTTGTTTAGCAAACGATGTTTCACATAGCTACATTTCACCAGCTTTCTTTTAGAATTTCTGTGTTTTTTTAAATGGACGTTTAAAAACAACCCTAAAATTCACCAAAAAATATCAGTCAAAAATAAAACAAAAATGCTAATATTAAAAAATCAATGCAGTCAACTCTATCAAATAACTGTAACGCCTGAGCTCCACCCTCCTCGTGTCCATTATTGCCAAAACCTTATATCAGAAGTGGAGAATTCCGGTTTTATCTGAGCTTCATTCTGCAGACATGCCTTTTCGTATCTGTGGGGGAAAATTCGTGGAGTGTAAAATTGAATTCTGATGGTCCTTTTCTGCCCCAGGGATGTGTGTGTGAGTGTGAGGTTGGAGGAGATGGATGGAGGAGGTCCGTTCATCGTCGTTTTCTGAGGACTGATGATAAAGAGCTCCGTCTCCTCGTATGGATGAAGAATTGCTTGGCTCAGCGATTAAGAGGCTGCATTATTCAGACGTTTATTTATTTTTTTATTTGTGTATTTGCAGGCACAGTTGGCTGATGCGCTTAGTGACGAACAGCAGACCAGGTGGTTCTTTATCTCATCTAACATTCAGCAGTGTGTTTTCAGATCCTGCAGTGAAGAGCGACAAAACCAGACATTAAAGGTCACGTCATCAATTAAAACTGGAACCAACAGGAGTTCCAGGAGCTCACAGAACTCCTGGAAGAAGAGCAGATGCTTATGAACCTCTAGAAATAAAGAGGAGCTCGATCACGACTTACATGTTCACACTGTCTAGATGCGTTAAATTATTCCGCTCAGCCGGGAGGTGATAATTGAAATTGTTCACAGCTCCAGAGGACAACTGTGTTCTACCCTCTGAGACAAACCAGCTCCACCAGCACTCATTCTCTGAGGAAAACACATCTATATCACCATGAACCGACTGGACTGAAAGTCCTTCAGGAAGCCTGGAGAACTGTTCCTCAAGATTACATCAAAAACACATGAAAGTCTGGGTCTTTGGAAGCAAAATATGAAGAAATGAGGGATGCACAAAGACCTTTGCACAACAGTGTGAACAAGTACATCGTTTGGGTTTACAGTTCCAGGAAAAAACTGGAAACAAAAGTAAATATATTAAGTAAGAGTTCCCGCCTGAGTCTTGTTTCCTCCCAAGGTTTCTCCTTCAGCTTTATGGAGGCTCTCCTTGCCTTTGTGGGCTTTGTCTTGCCAAAAACATGTTCTATAAAGCTTTTGGACCAATTTGACTTGCTATAGTGGAAAACATATCTTCCCAATTTCCACATGTAGAAACTAAGCTGCAAAGACAGACCGATTCAATTCAGTGTTTTCTAAGCTCACAAAAGACAACCTATCTACATATCTCAATTAAGCCCCGCCCACTCCCCCATAACAGCTTTGCCCTGTCCTCTTTATGAAGAAACTCTTTTAGAGAAATGCTGTTAAAGATTTAGTGGCATCAAAAAGGGTGGTACTCTGCAATCTGTTGCAACATTCTTTAGGGAACCAAAAGGTGGTTCATCTATTATCCTACACCAAAAAAAGTCTTTCTGGTTCCCTTTGGTATCTTGTGTGTACACCCTCACCTCCAATGAGAACATGCTGATGAAGTGAGAAAAAAAATTAGATGACCACAACACAAGGTCAGTGGACTGAGATGATCTCCACAGGAGTAGGCTTTCACACACCTGCTTATACTGCCCCCCCCCCAATTCCTCCCAACCCTCCCTTGGGCTTGACAAGATCCTGACTACTGACCCTTTAACAGAACAAGAATCCCAGAAAACCTCAGAAAATACAACCAGAGTTTTTGTTTGACTGTATGGAGGAACAGAGTGGAGCAGATGCATAATTTCTAAAGTGTTAAAGAGGATCTACATGAAGAAAACATCTAACCAAGCAACTGTTTTTATTATTTTTTGTGATAATTGTGCTCATGTAAGATATTTTTATGTACACACTTAATTATGATGGTTTTAACACATGAAGATCGGGGTTTAAAAAAACAAAAAAAACAACAGTAAATCCAGTAGAAGATTCACACAGTAAAAGGCCTTGAAGTCCCAAATTAGCATGACTCCTCGGGCGAGTGGAGTTTAGTTTTAAGCCACAGAAATGGAGACCTACTGATGGTGGACTGTTCCGGATCAGACTGGACCGTCCGCCCCGGTCCTGCCACCTGTCCCCCAGCATAACTCTCCACACCCTGCCGAGCGCAAGGATGGCAGATGGCTTTTGGAGGCTTGGAGAATCAAAGACTGGTGGGACAATCTCTCTGACCCTCCCCCTCCAACTCTCAGTCAGTGATGCCTTAACAAAGCAATAGCCTGAAAGTAGAAAAACCCAATGATCGAAGATACTGACCAATTTACACACAGAGAGTTCAGTTTCAGTTGTTCAGCAGTTTTTGACACAAGAAATACCTTTTCATAACCAAGGCTACAGATAAAGGAAGGCAGCAGTCATTCTTCTATAAGCTGTCGTCACAAATCTTTAGCTGTCATCTATTTTTTTAAAGTTCATAATTGTTCTTGCAATGTAAAAGTAGTAGAAGCATCACTGCAGCAACACGGCACTACACTCACAATCCCTGCAACAAACTCAGTTCATTCTGAAAGCAAGAAAGAGGAGGAAACACTGAGAGGAAGCAAGATCTCCATGGAGGAAACCTCTCTAGGGACATGAGGAAGAACCCATCCCGGCATTGGCAGCACTGGACAGAGAAAACACAAATGGCCTGATCTCAGGAGAGCTGCAGATAGAGATAAATGTTTGTACACTGTAGATCAGCTGGTGAATTAAATCACACACCCCTGCAATACAACATTTGTGGTGTGATGTATTCACATGTGACAATAAGGGGCCACTTTACTTTGCTTTTTCAGCCATTAGATGTGTTGATGAATGGGTGCATGAATGGGCAAGGCTAAACTGCTGTAGCCAGAATATATTTAAATGTCTTGGTTTTGTAGTTTGTTTTCCACTTATGGATTAAATGGATGGGGGAAGTACACATACCAATTGAAACAATATTTACAGACTATAAGTCTTTTTAAATCCAGACAAGTGATGATATGGGCCCTTTAATATCAGTCTCAAATGTGCAGCAGCAATGCTAATATTTTGTTCATGACGCTCTAATGTGGAGCTTCTTCAGACTCACGGGTATAACTTGGTTTCTGTTAAGATTTATCAATTTGAAGGTCACCAGAGGAACCAAAACTGATTCTTCTATGACAGTGCTTCAAAGAACCCTTCATGGCACCTTAATCTGAAGGAGCGCAGCTGAGTTCAGAGGGAGCTGAAGAAGACTAGCACTACTGAGACGAGGAACGAAGCAGAATTCTAAAGATGTGTGAGCTGAGATACCAATACTGCACAGTCGGAGGAGTGAAGAATTCTGGAAAGAATTCCATCCCACTAGAAGCGGGGAGTGAAATCAGATCAGAGAGGTGAAGTGAAGACACAACAAGGACCATCCATCAACCCCTTCCACACCATGCAAGTGTAACCACCAGGGTCTTTAAACTGGGAATGGTTATTTAAACTGGGAGTGGGTGTGGCTACTCAAATACACAAACGGCCACAAAGTATTCACACCCTGTCAAAACACAGCACCGCTGTTAGGGTGGAAATCGATTAAAACAAATATGTTTCAAATAAAAAACACATTTTATAAGGAACAAATAATATTTTATCATATTATGCTATATTATATTATATTATAAACTACAGCATAGTGTTCCATATTATTTAATATTATGCTTTACTATACTACATTAATACATTATAAACACAATTTTATCAGAATTTATAATGATATATTAAAATATTATCAGATGTTGTACTATGCAGAAATAAATCAATTCAACAGTACTTCTGGTTATATTTGTGTGGTTTAAAATATACTGAAATTGTTACACATTTAATGTCTATGAAATAAAAAATTAAATTAACCTGTATTAATGTCTTTGGCCAAATGTGTATTACATTGTGATGAGTGTTTGACTGTAAGTCTATGTAAAAGAAAAAGTGGATTTTACACAAATAACATGGATATATACAAAATGGTGAGACCGAAAAATGATACATTAACCTTTTTCCTCATTAAGATATTTAAATATTATTCATTTAAAAACAGAACACACAAATAGCAAATATATTATTTAAATGCCCAGCCCTATTAAAAAGCAGAGGGTGGAATATGGAAGCAGCTGAATTTACCAGCAGCTGAAACCAGATTTTACTGTTCAATCAATGAAAACATCAAACGAACCAGTAAGAGTTAAGAGTATTAAAATCATCAAAATATTGGACATCAATTGAGAAGATCCCAGAGCAGACATCCCCTACCACAGGAAGGGTAAACTAACCGACCTTCTCGAGTGTCTTAAAGGGAGGAAAGGGGGTTTTAAGCACAGATGCTAAAGCCTAAATCCAATACTGACTGATGACCTCAATGACCTCGACCATATGTCCCCGAAAGAAAAGCAGAGTGTTCCCAAACAGCATCCCTCACGTCGTCTGTTTTACAGCAGGGTAAGACACGAACAGAACTCCAGAACTATGCTTATCCTGCAGTCCTGGAGGTGCTGAGCCTTAGGCTGGACAAAGAGGATCAATGGTCGACGGTAAACCTGATTCCACATTTTTCAGTGGAGAATGTTTGAAATTCTACAGTAATTGGAGCCAAAATAAAAGGGAAGTAAACAGCACCACTTTCAGGGCAAAAGGCCAAACTGTCAAAGTGTTTGTTCCACCATGAGGAGGTCATGTCTAGGAGTCACCCCCCTCCCCATCACTTGGTATAACTGTCCTATCTCTCTGGGTGGGTAGGGTGCTCCTCCTCTCCCCATCACTCATTATAACCATACTCTCTCTGTCTTGATAGGTAGGGTGGTCCTCCCTCTCCTCATCACTCAGTATAACTGTCGTCTCTCTTTTTTGGTGGGTAGGGTGGTCCTCCCTCTCCCCCAGCACTCCATATAACTGTCCTGGCTCTCTCTCTCTGGGTGGGTAGAGTGGTCCTCCCTCTCCCCATCACTCAGTATAGCCATACTCTCTGTCTGGAAGGGTAGGGTGGTCCTCCCCCTCCCCATCACTCAGTATAACTATCCTCTCTCTTTTTAGGTGGGTAGTGTGGTCTTCCCTCTCCTTCACCCAGACAGTATCACACACACTTACACACACTGTTCAGGCCTGTATTGCATTAATATGATCAAACTGCAGTAGAGTGTAAGATCAAACTGCACACTCCTCATTACTTAGCCTTTGGCTCTCTCACTTACAGACACACACACACGTTTGGAGACAGGCTGCTCATTTTAATGAGGGGAATCTCTTAAGAGTGAATGTCTGAGATGTCACCACCGAACAGTTTGATTTTACCATTAGTGTCAGTGTCAGTCTGTCTCTCTCTCTCTCTCTCCTTCTGTATCTCTCTCTTTAACCTATCTCTGCATCACCATCTCTCTCTTTTTTCTTCTCTAACCCCACTCCCTGCTCACTCTAGAGAGGATAGAAGTTAACGGAGAGTGTTTGATGTGGGATCCTGTCTAGATTCAGGAATTTACTTTTTTTACAGTTCCTGGTGCTGGAAGACTAAAATCGCTTCTCAGGTCTTCTCACTCCTCCACCCTCTCACTCACCCTTGCTGGCTCTGATTCACTTTCACTTATTCTCATTCACTCTCACTCACCTTCACTCATTCTCACTAACTCTCATTCACGCTCATTAGCTCACATTCACCTTCACACACTCTCACTCTAACTAGCTCTCATTCCCTCTCATTCACCTTCACTCACTCTAACTAACTCTCACTCACTCTCATTCACTCTCACTCACTTTCACTCTAACTAACTCTTATTCACTCTCACTCACCTTCACTTATTCTCATTCGCTCACACTAGCTCTCATTCACCTTCACTCACTCACATTCGTCTTCATTCACTCTCTCCCTCGCTCTCGTTCTCATTCGCTCACCCACTCTCACCCTCACTTGCTCACTGTCAATCTTTCTGACTCACTCTCATTAGCTCTCACTCACACATCAGTCTGACACACACTCTGCTCCAATGCCCTGAACACACCAACCCCTCCATGATGAGATCCATTAAACTACATCTCTGCGGTGTCTCCAGGGGGCATCACGGTGACGGACATGGATACGACAGGGATGCCCCCAAAACCAGATCTACAGAGGAATGAAAATTACACCCAGAAGCTACAGACCTGCAGAACATATCACACAAAAAAAGAAAGAAAAATAGCTAGATAGATAGATAGATAGATATATAGATTGATAGATAGATAGACAGACAGACAGAAAGAAAGGGGAGCAAAAAGACAAAAAAGAAGAAGAATGAGGTCCGGACTGCAGCTGTCCTGACACTTAGACGCCTACTGATCAACAAAATACTTCATTTAAAAGTAAAGAAACAACACATGTTTTTTAATCTCTAATCCAAAAACAACGCAGAGGACAGAACATGCTGTAGAGTTCAGAAAAAGAAAAAAAAATCATCATCATCATCATCATCATCATCACCATCATTTAATTTTCTTCTCCATCCTCTGTAAGATAACCTTTTCCTGAACGCCAGCTTTTTTGCTACATTTCTGCTACAAGAGGGGTTCCTAAATTTCAGGTGAATTTAGTTCTTCTTTTTCCAGCAGGTCTACCACAGTTCCTAATATTTACTACCAGCAACACCTTTAAAATCCTCACAAATGAGACAGTTTTCAGAATGATTAAAATGGAATTATTGCTGGTATGAAATGTATGATTAAGGCGAGGCAGAGGTGGCCGGAAAGCAGGGTGTAAACATACTCACAGTCTGACAGGCCACAATAAATCACGTGTACTGGGTGAGCCACCGAATTAGCGCAAGCAGCTGTGCTTTCCACTCCGATATTAATATTCATAATCTGGAGGAATCCCCAGTGATCAGTTTAGCGCACCTGATCATATCAATAATTCAGCAGAGAGAAAAAAGACCAACCGTCCAGCAGATTCAGTACATCTGGGGAAATGTGTCAGTGTGGCACCATTACCCAGTATCTCACTAATCTTTTTAAATAATGGAGTTTTATTTAGTGCATACTGCTCACTCCCCACTCCATACAGCCCACATACCAAAATTAAGCTGAAAGAACAGGATCTTTTTAATTTAGTGTTTCAGATTTTCTGCCAGTCACACTGTCTTGTCTTCAGCATATTGAGTAGATTAGATGAAAGAAACGGAAACAAATGTTTTAGTGTGACAGGCTGCAAAGTGCCTTACTCAGCATTCAGCACCACCAGTATACTGATCACTGGCCTGATCAATTGGAATCATCATTTTCAATTACTTATATGTAGGTCACAAGCTAAAAACATTCCTCTAAAACTGGTCAGGTTCAGGGACTGGACTGAAAATGAGAGTCTTGGAAAGTCCTTCAGGAAGCCTGGAGAGCTGAATATGGAGAACTGTGTAACTGTATATGGAGAACTGTATATGGAAAACATTTTCCTGGTTTTTGCTGCTGCTGTCCTTCAGCTGAACTCTGGCTGTTGAGCCTCACATTCACACCACAGTGCTGAACGGGCTGAACAATCATACCGTTGGGAAGGTGGTTGTAAATGGTGAGATGTTTACTCAGTTTGCTGTGCATTCAGTTTAAAAGTGCGATTTTTATATGTGTATGATTACAGTAAAGCTCCTCAAAACGACACCGAATGGACTCTCCCATTTACCCACTCCGGCAATGGAATAACTTTAGCCTTCTGCGTTTCAGCGATGCCTTAGGTGTAGTGATGCACATCAACAGTAATATTTCTGCTTGCCTGCTCTAGCCCAGGTTTATCTAAAACTGATTAATTACCACAATAGCTCAGTATTGCTGGTTATACTAAAAGATGCTGTGTGAGAAGATCAAAAGACACACAATATGTTCCATTCATTCACACAGCTGCAGCAGAAAGCTCCTCCAACACCTCAAGACCTACTTTTCTACTTGTGTTCCAGCTCCCAGCACACCTGCAGCAGGTAATTTCCATATGACGGTCTGTGATAACTGGGCCTGGTGTGTTCTAAGCTGGAACATAAGCATCGATGGAGCTGGTGAGGTTCAGTTTGCTGTAAAGAATGTTAATGAGCCCATTTACGCTCCTGTGTTTCTCTTTTGAGGAATGTTTCCGGAAACATTTTCCAGCATGAAAGCACAGGAGTGTTTGTGCTTTACTGCCAGTAATGGTGTTTAATGTAAGCTTTCCCCATCTCTGTTGGCCCCCTGCACATTTGAAGACTCAAAAAAGGACACAGATCTCTCAGTGACACACAAACACGGAAACACACGGAAATACAGAAACACATGAACACACAGAAATATACGAATATAAGGAAATATACAAACACACAGAAACACAGAATCACACAAACACATGCAAACACACAAACACAAACATAGAGAAACACAAACAAACAGAAACACAAACATAGAAAAACACAAACACACAGAAACACAAACACGCGGAAACCCTCAGACACACGGAAACACTCGTAAACACTTGTAAACACTCAAGAGCACATGGAAATACATGGAAATATACAAACACTAACACAAGAACACACAAAGAGACATGAAAACACATGAACACTGGGAGACACATCAGAGCTGCTGGACCTCACCGATACTGCTGAGGACCCTTCATAAACAGCCACAGTGTATTCACCCCACACTCACACACACACCCTAAGGTCACAGTGCAGCAGAGACAGTCCTCCACATCCTGCTGAGCCGACAGCGCAGCAGTTATTTATACCCTCCGATCAATACATGCAGCAAAGACTCAGACTCGGATCCTGGAGGACCTCAGCACTGCAGAGCTTAGTGTTTCCAGCTCACAAACACACCACAATACACTGACACTGGTGTGATAAATAAGAGGTCTGATAATATGCAATTACACATCATTCTCCGGAATTGCAAACAATCATTCTCCAGGATTGCAAAACTAACTAGGGCCAATTTTATAAATAAAACTCTCAGCTAGTAGAACTGTCCCCTCTCTTTGGGTAGGTAGGGTGGTCCTCCCTCTTGTTGTGTTCTAAGAGGAAGCTTGTACCACCATCCCAGCATGTGAAGATGAAGTTCTAGCTAACAGTGCAACTGGACTCTGCCCCCCAAAAAAGAAAACAAAACAGTCATATGAATTCTGTCTAACTGATAAAGCTCTTTTAAAAAGAAGCTTTTCATGGACTGAATGTTAATTTAATTAGATATCTGGGAAAATAAACCAGATAAGTACCTAATGAGCGGAATTAGCCGTGTTAAACCAGGGAAAACACCAAATTCCTGAGACTCCACCTGCAAGGACTTGAGGAGAACATCTCTTACCTTTTTCTGATCCTCCAAACCATGAGCCACCTGCTTCCTCCTCTGCTGCTGAGGGGCGGCAGCTTCTGCCCCTGTATCAGCCATCCTTCCAGAAACGTCCTATAGGATCCACAGTCCCTCCAACACACAAATCCAAACACAGACAGCCACTGCTCTCAGTTCAGTTCCAAATCCAAATCCCAGTCCCGCTTTTCCTCACTCATCCGTTCGGTTCCACTCATCACCTTCATCAGGATGAGGTCCGCTCAGTCATGCAAGGTCACACTGTGCTCTCTGTCGCTCAGGGCCGAAGCCCAGGGCGGCTGTTTTGTGGTGGATTGAGGTCCCGAGGGTCCACCGGTCCAGCCGTCCAAACTTCATAGCTGCACGTTCTTCAGGAATCCCATGTGGAGCTTGGCTCTCTTAATCCATTGAGAATTCCAACCTGGTGCCGCTGCATATTTCCATCGGGCTACATCTCCACAGGAACAAGAAGAATCCGCAGCAGGACAAGGGGCAGCGTGATGAACCTTGAGGAGATCCCAGGAGAACTTTAACTGTGAACAGACTGGCAAAACAAGAAAACAGGATTTCAGCAAACTTTGTGGACCAGGAGCATCTGTTCTGATTTATTTAACTTGATCAGACTGATCTATAATTAATGAGAATTAAATAAAATACACTTTGCTCTTGTCCAGAGCATTAGTATCATTGGGAACTGTAGTAACAGCACATCAAAGCAACATGAGATATGCTGTTTTCGAGCTTCATTTGAACTGATTGAAGTCCAACCACCTTGACTTTCTTTTACAGTTTTACATATGTGATCCTTACACTAATTTTAGATCGAAATTACTACTTGTAATTGTTAACTCATTGGGTAAAAACTAAAACATAAACATTGACATGTGCACATTTATTCTTCCCCAAAACATTGCAAGCTGTCAATCAGCTATACCTGTGCATACAAATGTGCCTGTAGAGGACAAACTTATTTACATAGTCAACAAGTCATGCCAGTTGACCAGGAGTGCAACATTTTTTGCACAAAATGGTTAATACCTTAGCATTCACATAAATGTGTTGCACGCACCTGAGGCAAAAAAGACAGAATGTCAATGAATGAACGTTTGGCTGCACTAGAGGTCACTTGAATTCCAGATTCCGACAACCAACAGATTGCAATGTTTTTACTAAAGGACCCCTATAATAGAAAAACTAGAGTTCCTTTCTTCCTAATTAATGATGTTGATACAGGTCCTAAGCACTGTTTCAAAATATTGTTTACTCCCCAGTCCTTTTACTGCGTGTTTTGTATTCCTTGTTTGCTTGTAAGTAGAAAAAAACATTGTCGTACGTGATCACAAGACAAAATTCTTCCTTTACACTTAAGCAAATTCACCAAGCGAAGTAGCAGGCAGCCAGGAACACAGCGCCCAGTGAGCAGTGTGTGGGGACGGTACCTTGCTCAAGGGTACCTCAGAGGTGCTTAGCAATCTTGGGAATCGAACCCACTACTTCATGATCGTAGGGTGAACGACCATATCACTGCCCCAGCATGCAGCAGCCCACAGCTCCACCACAATGAACACCGTGGGACCCTTCAGGGCGAGAGTTAGATATCCAAAAATGGACCCTTTACATTTATTGCAAGTGAAATTTTTAGTTTTAAGAGAACATTTTTAAACATTTGATGGAGGGGACCTTCACCATGAATGCGTTTAGGACCAAAACACTGAATTATAAATGAATTTAGAGATATGGGTGGAGTTTCCCTGTCTGTTTTTAGGTTTGTTGCACTGCGAAATGTTCAGCGCGTCGCAGGACCTGTCCTGTAATTCTACTCTAATAAAAAAAGATTAAAATGTTCCTAAAAGTAAATAAATTAAACTTGCTTCTGAACACATAAATACAAGTAAGCGCCAGTAAAGCTGAAAGATAGAGAGAGAGAGAGAGAGAGAGAGAGAGAGAGAATCAGGTTGAGAACCTTACCGTTCTGTCCGGGTTGGACCGGCATCCTGTCGCGCTGCTGTCCCGCATGCGTGTGTGTGTGCGTGCGTGCGTGTGTGTCACAGAGAGAGAGATGAATGTGCAGCCGCTTTTCAGCAGAGTGTGTGTATGTGTATGGGGGTGTGTGTTTGGGTCGGTTCGGTTCTCCACGCAGCTTCTACGGCTCATTACGTCATTACTGCCTTCCCGCACCGCCCTCGCGCCGCCAGGAGTCTCCATGACAACCCTTGGGCCGTGGCCGCGGCCGCGCGGCGCCACCTAGTGCCTACAAAAAAATAACACAAAAAACACTGTCCACTTAGGAGGTTTGATTTCACAGACGCGTGGTTGACTTGAAGTTACATTGTGCCGTTTAAGTGTTCCCTTTCTTTTTTCTTTCTTTTGAGCAGTACACATATATATATATACAATTGTCCAAAAGACGACCATTGACACCTTGCACAAGGAGGGCAAGACACAAAAGCAATAGGGATAACCGCACCCTGGAGAGAATTGTGAAACAAAACCCATTCAGAAACATGGGGGAGATTCACAAAGAGTAGACTGCAGCTCGAGTCAGTGCTTCAAGAACCACTACACACAGATGGTTTCAGCTGTTCATTCCTTGTGTCAAGCCACTCTTGAATAAAAGACAGAGTCAGAAGCGTCTCTGGGCTAAAGACAAAAAGGACTGGACTGCTGCTGAGTGGTCCAAAGTTCTGTTCTCTGATGAAAGTAAATTTTGTATTTCCTTTGGAAATCAGGGTCCCAGAGTCTGGAGGAAGAGAGGAGAGGCACAGAATCCATGTTGCTTGAGGTCCAG
>JBBPDC010175610.1:0-16510 GCA_037974485.1 Hemigrammopetersius urotaenia | reverse complement strand
GGATCTCTGCCTGCCTGCTTATCCTTGGGACCTTCCAGGTAGTTCCGAGTCCGGGCTTCGCGGCCCGGCTCGTGACATATTTCTTGTGTAGTTAATGTTTATTTTTCCTATATTTTAGAATGCGCTCTGCAGTAGGTTGTCAGGCTATGCAAATAGTTTCAAATAAAATTCAATCTGTCAACATTGCTCTCGATAGAGATGTGTCGGTGGCGAAGTCGGTTCTTAGACATTATCTCTGTGGATAAAAATGCCTCATGCATGTTCTGCTTGGGACTGTACAGTCCAAACTAGATGCCAAGAGATTACATTTCATAGGTAAGGCTGAACAACTGTTTCAAATATATTTGGCCATTTTAAAATTCTGTTTTATGAACCTTAACCTTAAGCCATACTTTCTTAAGAAATCCACCTCAGTTTATAAATCTTAACCTTAGCTAAGCTAGCAACGCTATGCATCCCCATGTTCAAGTCAGCCTCCAAACAAAGTTTTGGCTAAACATAAGCAGTATAATATAATATGGGATTTTATACATTTTGAGAAAGCTGTCCTGTGATGTGTGCCATGCTGGTTTGGTAACAGATGCAGAACCAGTATCATATGGTCAAAGCTACCACTTGGTGTCACTAAAACAAACTGGAGGTTTAATAATTCCTTCTGATTGGACAGTCAAGGTTGGTAAAGTAGTGGAGCGTGTTATCCGACTGTCAACATCAAGGCAAGCATTCAGTATATCTTTGATCAGTTTGTCCAGGCCAAAGTTTGGAATTGACAACCATCATTTTATGCTGTTGTCTTTAGTTGTGTCTGTCTTCCACGAACTAAGGCTGCACCAGACTCCAAAACTAAACACTGCTATGGAACCTTTTGCCAGATGGGAGGAGGGAGAAAAGTGTGTGTGAGGGATGAGAGGGGTCATCCACAATTCTGCTAGCTTTGCGGATGTGGTGTGTAAATGTCCGTGACAGAGGGGAGAGAAGCTTTGATGATCTTCTCAGCTGTCCTCAATCTCCTCTGTAGGGTCTTGAGATATGAAGCTTTACAATTCCCATACCAATTTGTGATGCAACTACAGAGAAGGCTCTCTATGATCCCTCTGTAGAACATGGTGGGGATTGGGGTGGAAGGTGCCCTCTCCTCAATCTTCGCAGGAAGTAGAGATGCTGTTGGGCTTTCCTGATGAGGGATGCTGGTTTTGAGGGTCCATGTGAGGTTCTCTGTCATCTGAACACCAATCTGAGCACCAACATGGTGCTCTGGTTGATCTCCACCAAGGGCCCGCCAATGCTCAGCTGTGATTTCATGTGCCTCATGATGAGCCTCTCGAATCACTTCACAATGATGGGGGTTGATATCATGAGAATGATATCATGAAGGCAGGACACTGACGAAATCTTTGCCATGGGAATGATAGCAGTGGCTTTGAAGCATGTTGGAATGACTGTGGTGCTCAGAGAGATGCTGCGATCCTTTGATCTGTACTGCATGAACCACCCACAGTCGTGCTCATAGCTTTAGCTTCAGTTATGGCAGTTTCAATTTGGTGTGCTATCACCAAAGCTTTAGCTAGAATTATGGTACCTCCAGGAGAAAACACTCTCTGATATGTGGCGAAGTTGTCTTTTCGACGATTTGGTCTCGTATCATCTCCTCTTCCATTTGACCAAACTGGCACGTTGTAACGAGCTCCTTCAAAGCAGCTACAAACTGGTCTGTTTGAAGTAGTAACGTTCAGCCACGACATTCACTTTGGGTGTAAAACAAATCCTGTATAGCTTCTAAAGCCTTTACATAGGTGTCGTTCTCAACTTTAAGTGTATAAAAGAATCTCTGATCTTCAGCACCCAGGCAGTGAATCAGTAAAGCGTGTTTTCTTACATCAGGCAATTAGTCCTCAGATATTGCTAAAAGAAAGAACGAGCGAATCTATACCATGAATGGTAGCGGTGGATTGCCCACACTTTGTAGAAATGGCGCAGGCTGGCTTAAATGCAGGGCTGTCATCCTCGTTGCCAATATGTTGTGTCGTGCGTGAAGACACAGGTAACTTGTGCACTTTATTAAAGTAATGTGGAAGCATACAAACAACTGGAACTGCACGTGTACACGTCTCTATCTAGCTCTGTACTTCAAGTCCTACCTGAGTAGCCAACTCCTGTTCACTGAACACCTCGCTCCACCAAGTGGAGGGGAAGAATATTGCATATACCACACTGGGTAGTTCACTGGAGTTGGATATAGTCCAGTTTATTGTGCAGGGAGCATATATTGTGAAAGAAGATGGACGGGATGGCTGACCAACTAGCTTTAAACCTAGCATGAACCCCCGTTTGCATGCTGTGCTTCTGCATCCTCACACACTGCTTGCGATGTCTCCACCCCTGGCCAGTGGCCTGTTCTGTAGCAAGCCAAGGTCTCCGCACTTCAGCAACTCTTTGTCTTTAAGGTAAGTTACTTGCTTGTTTTTAATCTGAAACAGTGTCTGGCAGGTTTTTGTCCTGAAGTGTTTGTGATGAAGTGTTTCAGGTATAAACAGAGAGGTTCATAGTGGGTTTGAGTGGTGTTACTGTTCTAAAGCAGTGTGGTTACAGTTGCCAGAATGTAACTGGCGCACCATCATGACCCATCTAACAACATCGGAGCCGCCATTAATAACCACCTTGCAACACCCTAGCAACCGCACAATCACACTTATATTTTCTCTATTTTTTGTTGTGGCATATAAAAGGGTGGCAGTAGCCTTTTCACTGTGGGTAAAACATATTTATTTTTGAGCCTTTAATTGACTAAAGTGCTTTAGTATGAATGTGAGTGCCCGTTTTGCTGAACCACAACATTTTTTCATCTCTGTCAGTTGCGGCCATGTGTAACACATAGTTTTTGAAATATTGGTATGGGTCCAAGAACAAAAAGTTTGTTAATATCTGGTTATATTTTTGATTGGTTGACTGAGAGTCAAGTATTGATTTAAAATTATAACTTTGCCCCTAGTCTTCAATTGGCCATTGTGACATCACGTCACTTAGCAAGCAGCTAGCAGAGAGCCAGAGAAAACACAGGGTGGAGTTTAAGAAGGAGCATTTTGAAAGTAGTTTTTTTCAGCTACTTTCTCTGTGCTTTTAAAGTTGTTTTATTACCACTGCATGGTCTACTGGTTAAAGCTCTGTGCTAAGAGAGTCAAGGTCTCAAGTTCAAATCCAGCTGTGGATAGAATTTCTTTTCAACCCAAACTTTATTTTGTTTAAAGAAGGCTTTAAAACCCCCCTACCCTTTTAAGGCCTACATAGGCCAGCGAAATATGTTGTTAACAGGTAAAAGCAAAAATAAATCAATAAATCATTTTTTAAATAAATCATTTTGCAGCAGTTCTATTGGCTTATTCATGAACAATATAAAAGACAACTTCTGGGTTCTTATAAAAACATTGGAGAGACTTTTGTCTTTTATTTTTATTATTTTTTCTGGATGATATATGATTTGCATTAACATTAAAATTAATGTGGAGAACAGCACTAACCTAAGGAGAGAAATGGTGCACTTCAAGTTCTCTGTGGCTTTCAGAGTGTGGAGGAGGATTGATGTGATTAATAAAGGTGTTATGATCATGACTGTTGGGTTGTGAAAAAGACAAAGCAGCTGTTAACGCATACACATTTTCGGATGTGCCATACTATCATATAGTAGATCGACTTTTGTACCTCACCCCACAATATACATATATATATAAACAGATAAACAGATAAACAACATGTCTTATGTCATGTGAAATGTGTACATAATATTATTCCTCCAAAATTGTCAATCAGAGTTCTCTGTTCTGTGATGATCTGTCATTAGGAGAGGCAAAAGCATTTTTCTCACTTCACATTCAAAACCATTTTTTTAAATAGAACACTTAAAAGACCTCTGTGGGAATTTTGCCATCAAACAGAATATGAGAAATGAAACTCTAAACATTGAAAAACAAATAAGGTCTCACTTCATTGAGTATCGTAATGGATATGTGCAGTGGAAAGTGCATTCAATTTCACTGTGCGATTTTCAGTGACATTTAAGAGGAATAAATCATGGCGCTCAGGAATTATCAAGAGAAATTGTAGGCCTTGCACACACTCACGCAAACTGAAGACATGCACATTGCCTCAAATTATAAATAGAACCTACCATTGCTACCTTTTAAATTGTTATTAGGCCTTCTGAATTTGTCTACTGGTTCAGCATTTTAAAATAATTTTCTCTAGCTTTTGTGTGTAATGAATGTGGAGAGATGAATTTGAATTGAAGATATCAGGCTTATAGTCAGCAGGGTGTAGTGTGAAGGTGTGTGAAGGCTTGATGAACGGCACATAGAGGAGTAATAAATCTCTAGGTCAACAGGTAGCCGTGGGAGACAGAGCGGAGTGGCTAATTGCGCAATTAGTCCCTTTTTAATTGTGCATGACCTCCACTGTCTCTTCAGATTTGGCTGCCAGTTCCAAAAGTGTTAGGTGGGAGACAGGTCAGTTTTACTTGTTGATGCTGATTGGTGAAGGTTTAGTTAGAACTTGAATTTTGTACCTTTTTGTGTTTGCTACTTTACAAACACAGAGTAAAATGCATATGGAACATCAGAACATGCCTGTTGTGGAACAGCAACAAAGCTGCAATTTTAATGTGGAATGAAACTGACATCTTTATTAAGAAAGACCTACTTAATTATTCTGTTACCTTCTGGGCAGAAATGGAACTTTTCTCAGAATAAAATGATTGAATGCTAATTTACAAAGGCTGAAAACAAGCCAAATTAAATTGCAGTCAAATCCGTTTATCAGTTCTAACTGTAGGCTCTCACACCCTAAGGAGAATGAGACTTATCAGCCACAAGAATTAACGTTGCAAGCAGCAAATACATCAAAAAAGAAAAAGAAACGCTTTCTCATAAACACATTTATTATACAGTTTTGGTCTTTTTGCCCCAAGCACTGTAGCTGTTCTGCTAATTTGCCTATTTGGTTTAAGCATCAATTCCAACTGACAGAGAACTGACCTTACTGACTTTTGTAGCTATAGCAAGTGTGGACAGAACACTGGAAATTATTAATTTTTTTTCAATTTTAACTAATGTATTTTGTTTTACTTTGCTTGAAAAAGTTGGTACTGTTGTAAAAGATCAGAATCAGAATCGCCATTTTTAGCCAAGTATGTGAGCAAGCATATATATATATATATATATATATATACACAAACTGCCTGGCCAAAAGTCATTGCCTGGATTTAACTAAGCAAATAGGTATAACCCACCCATTGGATAATTACTCCATGGATGAATATGTTTCAGCTGGCAACAAGTGGTTGAACCCTAACTGATGCAGAGAGTAGCTTCTCATTTCTTAAACAACTATGTCGTGGTCATGGAAGTTTTGTTTCAGAAAGGTCAAATTATTGGCACGGATCAAGCAAAGAAAACATCTAAGGAGATTGCTGAAACTACTAAAATTGGGTTAAGAACTGTCCAAAGACACCATCATCTTCGAGGAAGAAAGTTACCCTATTCCAAAATGATGTGACTCATCAGCGTAAGAAAAGAGGCAAATGGCAGTACAAGCCTGTGGGGGCAGTGCTCTGATCTGGGGTTGCTGCACTTGGTCAGGTCTCGGTTCAGCAATGTTATGTGCCCAAAGAATGAGGTCAGCTGACCACCTGAACGACCAGGTTATTCCATCAGTGGCTTTCTTCTACCCTGATGGCACGGGGATATTCCAAGATGACAATGACAGGATTCATCATGCTTAAACTGTGTAAGAGTTGTTCAGGAAGCATGAGGTGTCATTTTCACACATGGATTGGCCACCACAGAGTCCAGACCCGAACCCCATTGAGAGTCTTTGGCATGTGCTGGAGTATTCTTAGTGCAGTGGTCCGACTCTTCCATCATCACTACAAGATCTTGGCAACAAATGAATGAAACTCTGGATGGAAGTCAATGTTGTGACATTGCAGAAGCTTATTGAAACAATGCCAAAGTATTTTCAACACCATTTAAATATTAAATATTGTGCAGTTGGTGGTTAGAAGGAAGTCCGGGGATTTAGGGGGACAACTCCCCCTTTCCCCTCTGCGTCTTTCCCCCACTGTCCGTGGGGCCGGGCTGGCTTCCTCACTACAAGTAGCCTCACCAAAAGTAGCCTCACCAATAGTAGCCTCACCAAATGCAGACTCACCAAATGCAGCCTCACCAAATGTAGCTTCACAAATAGCAGCTTCGCTAACCGGCCCGCTAACTGTAGCCTCCCTAACCGCTGCCTTGCTAACAGGCCCGCTAACAGTGGCCTCCCTAACAGGCCCGCTAACAGTAGCCTCACTAATAGCAGCCTCGCTAACAGGCCCGCTAACAGGGCCGGGACACGCTACAGGGTTGGGGAAAACAGAAGCTAGGCCCGCTGGAGCTACGCTAGCTGGCCCGCTAACCGGGCCGTGGAAAACAGATACTAGGCCTGCTGGAGCCACGCTAACAGGCCCGCTAACTGGGCCGGGACACGCTACAGGACAAGGGAGAACAGAAGCTACACTAGTAGCAGCTGAGCTAAGTTGTAGGCCCTTACTGGTGAGCTCTGTCGTGGGAGGGTGGCCAGCAGGAGTGGTCAGGCCCTGGAGGTGTCCCAGGAGCTCACGGATGGTGTGTGTGAGGAGCTCCAGCTGGTTGCGTTGGGCCTGTAGCTGCTGGTGGAGGGGGAGCGCCTGGCCATTCTCCCCCCAGGCGTCTCTGTGTCACACTGCGCCGGCCTCGTGCTGCAGCGGCAGCTCCGCATTGTCCATGAGCAGGGGTGGCTCCGGTGGACTCGTGGCCGGCGTGTGCGTTCGCCGGCTCAGCGGCCGCTGTTGTGGGTGGCGTTGGGGAAGCCGCAGGCGCACTGTGTTTCCTCCTCCTCCGCCTCTTTGACGCTGGAGAAAGGGGGGTGGCCACTGGGAGGTCCTCTTCCTCCGACCCCCACGGAAGCATGTCCCAGGGCAGCTCCCACGGGGTTTGCTCGCTCCGGAACAGCGAGGACTCGTCCTCGGAGTCAGCCGCACCCCTCTCCTTTGCCCAGGCGGTGGCTTCGTCTTGCCAATTGCGGGTTTCCTCCTCCCGCTGGTCCGCATTCGTGTAGTCCGCTGCCCAGGTTCTCATGGCGGCATTCCACGTGCGGACCTCCTCCCTTTGTTGGCAAGTACCTCGGAGTAAAGAACAGGCTGGCAGGCAGACGTCCATGCTGTGGTTACCTTATTCAAGCCAAACAGAACAGAAACCTGGCATAGGAGCCGATACGTTTACCAAAATCAAAGAAAGGTGAGGCGATGGACACATGAGTGAGGCTAACACAAACAGCACTTTAAATAACAACAGAAATCAGAACACAAACACAGGACAGGTGGAACTCACTCATGTGACAAACCCAGACACGTGAACAAAGCAAACCCCAGAAAGCACTTCAAAATAAAAGACCCCCAGAACATAGAACTGAATCAGAACAAAAACAGACTGGAACATTAACAAAAAGCAATGGCCCTAACCAGCCACTGACCGGACCGTGACAGTGGTTATGGCTTTTGGTAAAAAAAAAATCTTGAGTCTGTTTCTCCATATTGTGATGAACATGTAGCGCCTCCCTGAGGGCAACATGTCAAACAGGAGAGGCAGCAGAAGGTTTAAATGTCCATCAGGGAGGGGAGAGGGCAGCATATGATTTTCTGTGCTGCCTTTACTACTCTCTGAAGCATCTCACTGTCTGCCATGGTACAGCTGCCGTACCATACTGTGATACAGTACATCAGCAGGCTCTTGATGGATAAGTGGTAGAAGGTCAGTAGCAGGTTGGAGTCCAGGTTGTGCTTCCTGAGGACCCTTTGAACATCAAGCTGCCAGCTTCCTTTCTGCCAACATCCTTTCTGTAAGCTGCCTTGTCTTTGGCTCCTCACTCATATCTCCTGTTGTTGCATCACAGCCTCTGTAGTTTGTGATGTCTTGTATTTGCTGCTATACCTCCAGTGTATTGTGGCTGGACAGGTGAGACTCTATGCTCCTCTTATGGTTCATCTTGTTTCTTTAAATTCCACTTTTCAAAGCGTCTCGAGCAGCCCTGTAGTTGCATTATCAGACCAGGTTGTAACAGTCTTTGTGGTGGGCCTGGCAATGCATTTGAGGGGGGTGAAGGCTGGGGAGAGCAGGAGGGAGAGATGGTCTGACTGGCCGAGGTGGGGGAGGGGTATGTCTCTGTATGCATGCTTTGGAGTTGGAGTAAACATGGTAGAACACTTGACATGTTGATACTAATTTGGAATCAACATGTTATTCCCATTAGCCTGGTAAGATTTTTTGTCCCAGTCCAGAGCCTGCGTGATTCCCTCATCCACCAAACCTCACAGAGAGCCTTTGGTCCTCCAAATAAAATCTCTAAAAACACTCTGGGTATGTGGAAAAAGGATTAAAACTATTTTGAGACGACTGCCTGATGTTTAGCAGTTGATCTCTGGAACAGGCGGTGTGGTTTGAGTGACCAAACAGACAGAAAATAAACAAAAACAAGGATAGTACGAGAGAGCGTAGCACCTAGGCTGTCATTTCTTTCTTTGGTTATTTATTTAATATAAAATTGCAAATTGTTTTATTGTTAATAAATCAGTTGACTGTTAAAAAGTTTGACTGTTATAAAGTTTTATTATTTAAACTGTTGTCCTCTTTTTTTCTTTTTTTGGGGTGGGGGTTTACCTTTGTGAACCAGAATTGATTAAGCGAATGGAAAAAAATTAAACGATACCCATCCCTAGTCATGATGTTTATTAATATAGCCATTTAATTTAGAATACCAAATACCCACAGATATTCTGAGTTTTTATATGGAATGTAAATAATGGCAAAATGGGGATAAAAACACTTCAAGAATCAAGAATAGATTTATGCTTGTCAAAATATTCTCTCTTGCCATTAGGCAGTATATTCATTGCTATTGCGTTTGATAACTTTCTCACTGTAGTTTTCAGAGACATCTGGTCATATCATTACCACTGTAAACAGTTCTGGCTCTGTGAGTTTGTCTAGAATGGGGCATATCAAACCACTCTCAGTGACCTGTTTACATCCTTACTATTGGGTTATAGAGAAAGTTAGAAGGAAAAAAAAGCATTTCTTCTTTTAAAATGTTGAAAAACAGAGGTGTATTGGAAATAGAGGGAGTAAAAGTTGTTACCCCTTTGGCTCGTGAACTGTCCACATGATACTGGAGATGGGAGGCGTGGAACAAAGTCGCTGCTCTTTTCTTGCACATAATAACAATGTCCCTGCCTTCAGCCCTTATTAAAAGCATAACATTACTGCTCTCTCTTCGTGGTGACATGTTAATATTTCATGCGACTGTTAGCCTTGACAAAAGGCCTGGGGCTCCTTTTCCCCCTCCAGTCTCCTTCTTTATTCTCTCCTCTTTTCTCTCTCTATCACTTTTGTTAACTCCCGGGATTTTAAATAACCACTGCCCTCATTATCCAAAAACAGGGATTGCACAAACAATTGCATAGTTAATTTGATTAGAATTATTTATTTAAAACTCTATTTAAGTCTTTGATACACACAGAAAGGGGGGAAGGGTGGTGCATATGCCTGCAGTATAGTAGCTTCAGAGTTTATGTCATATCACCTCTTGTTAGGTTGTGATCTCCAATGGCCAGGAGCCAACTTTTGTTTGTGAGCATCTTGAGATGAAAAACTGATCTTGCACAGATTTGAGGGAGTAACTAAAGCTATCAGCATCTCGGGCTGCAAAGCTCCAGCCAA
The DNA here is from genome assembly GCA_037974485.1 of Hemigrammopetersius urotaenia. Taxonomy (NCBI): domain Eukaryota; kingdom Metazoa; phylum Chordata; class Actinopteri; order Characiformes; family Alestidae; genus Hemigrammopetersius; species Hemigrammopetersius urotaenia. The sequence continues at coordinate 6,728 of JBBPDC010175610.1, read as the reverse complement.
TGAAGAGAGATCTGTACAAACATCCATGGAATTAATAAAAAAGAATGACGCTTGCCCTGGGCCATTTATGTACATTAGGGTATCCTAATTGCATCCTACCAGGTGGCATCCTACCTACCCCTAGTAGTTTCTAGCAAGAACTAATACAACCATTCATTTTGATAAAGAACAAAAGGCTAATAAATACAAATTTTGACAACCAGAAAATGATTAACTTGTTTCATATTTAATTTTGTAATCCAACAAAGAGAAGCTTCATTTCATCTCATCTCAACCTTTAGGCTGCTGTGATGAGTGTAAACTACTGCATACTGTATAACAGAGTTAGTGATCTCTTCGAAATGCATTGAGCTGTCCAGTGATATTTGTGATTGGCTTCATGTGTCTTTGAGAAAGTATGAACTAGCCTTCACCCTTTCAGTTTGGTACCATTCTGTGACGGGGAAGCCAAGTTAGCGAGTTGATTTAGGTGTGACTTAATTGAGGATAAAATTGGGTAAAAAGGACTAAGTATTAGCTAATTATTATTGTAGTTGTCTATTATGAATGCAAGCTATCTAGTTAAATTACATTACATTACATTCATTTGGCAGATGCATTTAGCCAAAGCAATTTACAACATGAGAATACATTCAGAACTGTGTGCCAACCAGAGGAGAGCACTAAGTGCTAAAACCAAGAGAGGAATTCTGAGACATGTTTGAATACCGCTCTTTCAATGATTTTGGATAAGAATAGAAGCAACGTGATTAGACATAATTCTCAATTTGATCAGGGTTGAGGAAGGGCCTTTTGACCAGAGGCGTAACATAGGCACATTTATAGTTGGTACATAAACACACACAAATGTTACAAACAAATACTGTAAATAGGTTATTTAACATGCAACCTCAAACAAGAATGTATGTAACCATTCAGTGAAAAAAGGGTCAAGTGATTTTTCGGTGAAGTCTGGCAAGTGATTTCCTGCCAGGACAGAAAAAGAACTGATTACGTTTTATTGCAGCTCAGATTGGAGTTTATCTAAAACAAAGCCGTTGGTCTTTACCAAATCCTTACTGGATCAGCTTCATCCAAGCTGTGTGTAGGGTTTCTGACTGTCTACACAAGCACACACACTATCTTTTAGTCCCTCTCTCTCCATTCTCCAGTAAAGCTGAGTGAGGGTTTAGACTGGTAGAGATGATGTGGACCCCTCTCCTTCTATTAGTTTGAGTTTTTGTATGGTACCTCCCTTCCCCCCTCACTGCTGCCTGTCAGCTTAGTGTCTGAAGCAGGCTGAGTGAGCAGTCTCTCACTGCTGGAGAGAGAGAGAGCAGGAGAGAGAGACATTTCCCTTCTACATTTAGCACAAATCCTCTGCTCCATTCTAGCCCCTGCTCAGAACACTCACCAGCAACCAATGCATAGCATTAAAGGAGCAATAAGTAGTACTTTAATAGTTTGGTTGTCGGTTTTACATTATTTATGATCTCAGGGCTTGCAGCTTGGCTTGTATTGACATCAGAAATGTGTTTAAACGGAGTCTTTGAGCTGATCACTACAGGATCATAGGCCTAAAAATACCTCCTTCCATCACTGATTACAATAGATCTATATTTCATAGATAAACAGATGACATAGATCTGATATTAGAATTAGGCTGATATCAGCAGAAAAGGTTGAATTGCATGATTGTGTTATTTTATATCTCTTTCATAATTCAGTTTTGATTTGCATTCTAAAATAAGAGTCATTTTCTTATTGAATTTGAATAAAAATTGGTAGAAAGAACAAACCTTACTAGAGAAAATAGCTGGAATTGCATAATTAGCTTCGATTTACATAGCAAAATGACAGTAATATGTCTGGACTTTTTTGGATTAACAGAGAATTCATTCAATCAACAATTTGTGTTTGTCACTAACATGAATAAGAAATGCCTTACAAACAGAATGCTAATGGGTTGCTTTGACAAATTTAGCTCTAAATGTATCATCAGTCAAGTAATATACAGCCTTTTTCATTTGTGTACCATACACACATCAGTATTCACATAGAAAAACCCAAGATAAAGATATTGCACCAATGAATCTTTCATCTTTATTTTATTTCTGGTTGTCTACAGGTGTCCCAGTGCAGCTAGAGTGTGTGTGTGTGTATGTCTCAGAACAGCATCCAACCAATGTGCAGCATCCGCACAGCCCCAACGTTTGTGTTTCCATCGTCCTCCGCAGGCTACTGTAACCATGGCAACCAGCCTTCAGAAGCAGGGGACTGCAGCACTGAAGGCTCTAAAATCATGAGAGCTTATGTTATTATGTCCCAAACCTACAGCAGCACATGCACACCTTATCACTGCAGCAGACAGTAACACTGCAGCGCTACTCACCAAATTCCTCCACAAACTACAAAACATTCTAAAGATACGAGCACAGAGGAAACACATGCGACATTCTTCCATCAATACAATAGTGCATAGTAATGCCTTTGAGAGCAAAACACAGAAATTATATGGTGGGCAAATCTCATTAAAATGAGTGTCATCATAAGTTATCTTGACATTGTATCTCCATTAATGTATATGGTACTAACATTGTCATGTTTTCATTATGATTATCTAACACTGTAGCATCCATCTTGACAATTACTTGTAATGCATAACACTGCTGAACATACAAGCTGCTAAAAAGAAGCTTTTTTACTGTTTAAAATAGCCTTTTTGCTATTACTGACTATTATTAATTAAACATTTAACTTCATTAATATTGTTCCATACTTTCTAAGGTACTGTATTAGTGTCCTGTATTAGTGTCTGTCATTTTCTGTACTTCCCTTGGCCATGACTTTACGTGACATTTTCATGAATTATGCTGCTTCATTATGTTGCTCTGGAGACCCAATATAAAATGGACATTTTAAATGAATATGTTCAAATTCTATGTAGTTATAAGGCTGATGTAAATAATTAATGGAATGGACTGACCACATAGGTGGGAACCTAGACTACACTTTCTCAGCATAGGGAAATGTGTAATAGCATTTTGTACAAAAGAACTGAGAGGATGATGAGCATTGAAATGTATTATTTATTGAGGAGCTGCAGTATGAATAATGCATGAGAAATCATAACAATTCAAAACAGTGCTCTTATGATTTCTGCTTAAACCACCTACTCAACTAGGCCAACCCCACTGGTTTGCTGCAGGGAGAGAATTTGAGTGAAAGATGGGAAAAGAAAACTTTTGTTCTTTGTGTGCTTGTCTTCTCTGCAGTCTACTAAAGTGTTGTGATATGGTTAATGTTCCCATGCTGACATCAACACTGTGTTTCTGCCACTCATGCTCCAGTACTAAATGCTGAGACAGCTCATCGCAGGTCCAGCCCTGGTTTGAGTTTGTGTCCAGTTTGTCCTCTGTGTGCACAGACATGCCAACCAAGCCAGACGTGCACTCTTGCACACCTGCTGCTAATGACACGTTTGTTCATATGCCAGAACACATACAGAGCAGGCTGAAAAAAGGGGGGAATTACTGAAGGAAAAAAGAAAATAGAGTAAAAAGAAAGTGAACAGTGAAAAAGCAAGGCTGTGACAAAAAGAGAATGAAAAGTTGTCATAGAGCGAAAAAAAGAAATCAGAGCTGGAAGAGTTATAGAAAAAAAGAAAGTTAAAGATAAAAACAAGTAAAACAGAAATGCAAGTGCAAAAGAAAGTGAAAGCATGAGTGAAAGAGAGAGAGCGCAAGAAACATAATGCACAATGCATAGAAGTGATGTAGGGATTTACTGGATAAAACAGTGCCAACCAAAGGTTAGCCCACCTAGAAACACTGTGACAGAGTGATGACCTTTCCCAGCGGATGAGTAACACACTGCTGCCGTGCTATAGGCTAAGCAGAAATTGGATGAAAGTGGATGCTGACCTTCTTAGGCAGTCTACATTGGTATTGAGAGAAAGAGAGCGATTCAGAAAAGCTTAATTGTGATTTAAAGCCCTAAAAGCACGGACTTTAAAATGTCTTTACCCACTGATTCGGTCATAAAAGTTGTAAGCACTCCTATAATCTAGGACTATAACTGTACAGGAGATTTGTCTTTGTGTGGTTACACATATGATACTCTCAGTCCCTGCAAGTCCAGTTTTTTACCTGTTGTTTGTGTTAATACAGCATGTTAATGGGATTTTACAATCAATTCTATATAAATCTTTTCAAATACGCTTTAATGCAGCAGTGACTGCAAGAATATTTCATAGAGTATGCTTTTCATAGACCACATTCAAGTAAAACAAACAAATAAATAGTGTGGGCCACATTTGATTTATTGGCAAATGAAAGTGAAGTGACCAAATTTCATACTGAAAGACTCTCACAGACCAATGGCTGCTATCACATGTTATACAGCCAGTCAAAGAAAAACTCTGCAGTGTACAAACATTCACTTATATTCAACTTGAACTCACTGAACAAAAAAATAATTTTGCAGAACGTAAGTGTGACGTGGGTAGTGGGAATGTAAAGAGTAGGACGCATATGCAGGAGCTGTGAAACAGAGCTTATTGCAGAAAATAAGAAAAACAGGTAGGGATATAGAGCACTGTCTAGTACAGCAAAGGGTAAACAGGTCAGGGTACAGCAGGACAACAGCCCTTTACAGAGACAGACAAGGTTCAAACATGTCAGGAATCAAACAGGTTAGATCAGGCGAACTACATTTCTTGCAGAGGACAGGAAAGAATACAGATTTAACAGAAAAACATACAGCATCCATGCCAGCAAGGCTGTCCCGAGACCAGAGGTAATCTGAACAAGTGGGCCCCTGGGGGACCATGAGCCTGATGACGGGCAGGCCTGTCAATCTCCCGGAAGGTGTCCATGTGGCGAAAAAACCCAGCAACCACATGTGGTACCAAGCAAGGCCCTATCACGGAAATTCTCTTGGGGGCTAGCCACACCCACATAATGAGGCCCACAGTCAACTCATCACACAAACATGGTCTTATAGTAAGGACAGATCTAGGACTCCTGACAAGAGAGCGTAACTGAAGAAGGAGAACAAGAACAAAGGCATTAGCAGTTAAGAGCACAATACAATATTTTAAGGTTGTTAAAATAAAAATCCCATGAAACCAGGGCAAAGCTGAGCAGGATGTTACAGTACAATACAGATTACCGTCCTCCTGTTCACTTCCTATTGGAAATGTAATTAACTAATTGTCATTTGTTTGTTTTTAATCTACTGTAATCTACTGTACTGAATTTTTCCATAGCTTCCGTAGCTAGTCATTATGTTGTCATTGCTGGACCCTGTAGAGAGGACGCAAACACAAGGGATTGGGAAGCAAGAATGTCTTTAATGAAATAAGGCAGAACAAATGCAATCTGCAAACATAGGAGAAAAGGCTGAACCAAAATGAGTCCCCAAAGTCTCACTCCCAGCGGCTGAACTAAGTCACATCCCTGTGAAAAGTCCCTTCTTTCCTTCTGAGAATTCTCCTCACAAAGACCAGAGCGAAGCGGGCTTCCTCTGGACAACCACGAGGCTGAATCATTTTACTAGCTCTGGAGAGGGAAGAAAGGGAGAGAGTGAAAGTCACTACTTTGTTTCAGGTTAGAAACCTTTGAGCTGGGTGCCTTTCTTCAGTCTCCTTCCATAAACTGTAGTACTGCTTCTTTGGTTCTTTCTTTGGGGAGAGATCTGCGCACAATAGGTAGAGAGGGTAGATGGCCAACAAAGGATGATGGAAAAATTATGGTGACAGCACGTCAGTAGAGCTGAATCGGCGGGCCTTTAAGCAAGGGAGACACAAGGGGCATGACACAGGCAACCAATCACAAGAAACTACAGATTAACTAAACTAACAAGGTCTTCACACAGATCCCTAAAACAGGTGCGGCACCTAGCAGCCCAGTTACGTCATCGTATTAGCACAGATGGGAACCAGGTGGGCCTATCGCCTCGGATGTGACACACACCCGCTTATGTCTAGCCCCACCCACTTAAACTGTAAAGAATATTTTAACCAAGACTGTTTTTTGAATAGCCAATCAGAACAAAACAAATTTACACACAGTCTGTTGGAAAATGGTCATGCAAAGATGGAGCGGGCGAGCTCCCAAAACACAAGAGTCTCAAACAGAGGGGTGTCATGTCCAACCACCGAAGTCCACTCTTACTCAGCCAGGCAGAGGTTAAAGGGTCATGATCAGTGGGCTTGCAAGTCGGGGCCTGATGAAACTAAGCACACACAAAGGTCTTCTGCTGGAGCTACAGGAGGGAAAAGTCCTCGCACACTGTTTTAGATTAATTTGGGTCCTTTTAGTTTAACCATTGTTGTTGGTTTCATTTTTTTTCCTGCCTGAAATAAAGCACCACTAAGTTTACAACAGGGTTGAGTTGGTGAATGTAAAGTGTGCAGTCAATGTGAGATTCTTATCGATTCTTATTGATTGATGGTGTGGTGATGAGGGTATAATGTTTGTTGTGATACAGTGGAGGATTGTGTGCAGTCACTCTCTACCTAGGCTCAGCCTCAATCGTCACGCCCACGGAACATTGATGCATATGGTACACTTAACTGGAAACACTTCAGGAATGTCGAAGTCATCATCTGATTGGTTGAATTTTATCAGATTTCCGGGAGACGCAAGAGTCGCATTTATTTTTTCGGTTCGCCGGGAAACAAAGCGCAGACGTGTGATCACAGACGTGTGATCCTACTGATTTACTCAGTGTTTTGATCAGATGTG
>JBBPDC010175583.1:0-16515 GCA_037974485.1 Hemigrammopetersius urotaenia | reverse complement strand
ACCTCAGCGGTGCCTAGCGGTCTTGGGAATCGAACCTGGACTTTCTGATCGCAGGGCGAATGCCCTAATCACTAGGCTACCAACTGCCCCACAAATGATGGATATAAAACAAAACATACATCTAATCTGATGTTAAATACTTTGGCTAAGCTAGTTTGCAAACAGTGATTATAACAGGCCTTTTAGATTCATCATTTTGTTCTGAGACAGTATTTTTCTTCATATTCTGGGACTTAATCCTCCATTCTCCTCTTGCTGACAGGCACAGTAATGTTAAGTGCAGAGACTGAATTTATTCAGTTCAGTAGTCAAACAGTACATTAGAGTTCCAGTGAGTCAACAAAGAAAGACTTTGATAGCCAGTCAGCATTATGATTTTGCTTACTGAGCCGCATACCAGACAGGTTCCAGGTTTAGCTTTTTCACTCAGGTTTAATTTTTAATGTTTTGCTCCACATTGCTTTACCTTGTACCTTTCTGTTTTTGAATTAGGAAATTCCCCCATTCCCATTTATATTATATAACATTTATAATCAAAACTGCTCTGAAGTTTGTAGAGTTTGCCTGCACATGCGTGGTTCCACGCTGTTTAAGCCACAAACGGTCAGTCTTCTGTGTTTAGAGGCAGGTTTCAGTGACATTATAGACATTATTGAATCTTGTTCCGTTCCTAGATCACCTACACGGACACGTAAACACTGTAAACACAACTGTGGTTGAAATGTTCACCCTATTAGGGGAAGAGTGGGGTTAAATGGACAGAAACTCTTTGAAGAGACTAGTGTAATCCTTACAGGACTGATACTGTTGTTTAAAGCAATGGGAAGCCTAGTCAAGTATTAAAGATGAAATCATGCATGCAGCTAATTTCATGTCCACAGTTGCAGTATGTAGTTTTGGCTTTCTGTCCAGGTCGATTATATTTGTGGCATGAAGGCATGTCTCCAACAGTACAGAGAGGCAGTTTCAAGGGATAGTTTTGTGCTCTGTGTACATTATGGAAACATTAGAGAAGGAAAGAGGCTGACTGTGTTGACGTTTCTTTGCATTTTTTCCTTTTCCTCTCTCTCTCCACCTTTGAAAGCACCCTGAGCTCAGCACACTCAGGGAGTCCGCTGAGCTCCACACAGGAGGAGTCCACCCCCTCCGCCTCCTCCCCCACCCATCCCTCTCTCTCTCCCGGACCCAAGAGCTTCTATCCACGCCAAGGAGCCACCAGCAAGTTTCTTATTGGCTGGAAGAAGCCAGGGAGCACCATCAACTCGGTTGATTTTGGTAACAGCCGCAAGTAAGTTGTTATTCTTATAACTGCTGAAAGCCTCGTCAGAATGAGACTGCAATTCGGAATCTCCCTGTAGAGCAGTGGTTCTCAGAGTCATGAGAACCCAGTGCATTGAATGCTTTTGTGGTCATGCTGCACGTACACTTACCCAGCTCACGAAAGACTTGATAATTATCTGAAGAGTTGAATATGCATTAGAGGTAGGACTGAAAAATGTTTTATTTCATTTTATTATTGCAATATTAATCTGTGCCATATTTACCCGATAACACAAAACTGTGAAAACGAGGCCTCTCAAAAATAACAATACATTTTTGTGTACCTTAAATGACTTGACCGATCTTGTGTCTAAAAGGATGTTTCTGAGGGAGTTTTAAAGAATCAATGTATTCAAGTAAATCAAGAAATGTCAATTATTTTGGTCAAAAATAATGCAGACCAATTATATCACTAGTTAAAAACCTGCTCTTAAATCAGATTGTAATCAGATTGCCTTACTTATTGTTTCTTGGAAAATCTCATTACTCATTATTTGAATATTTGCAATACTCTCCTCAAACACACTCAAACCTGTACCAGCAAGAATGAACAAAAGGAAATAAACAATAGTCCCTTCAGAACTTTATTTAGAAACCAGTATTCATTCATTTATTTCCTAAGCTGCTTATCCTTAAACAGGGTCGTGTGGGGGTGCTGGAGCCCATGCCAGTGGTCACAGGGTGAACGGCAGAGATATATCACTAGACAGGTCACCTGTCCATCATAGGACAGACACACAGACAAACACACTCACACGCAGTCACACTTGGGGCCAATTTAGCAGCTCCAGTTTGCCCGACTTGCATGTCTTTAGAAGGAAACCAGAGCTGGTGGGAACCCATGCAGACATGAAGATCATATATTCTAAGTGGTACAGCTGTCTAAGTCATGGCTGCCTTATTTGGTTTTGGTCTGCCATGTGTCTCACCCACTCTGTCCCTTCCATTTTTAATTTTTAATATAGTATTAATATAATTTTGGCACAACAGAAAGGAGTGATACTCATGCAGTATTGCTCATCTGAAGTATCGAGGTTATTGGTGTGACTGAATTAGCAATCGCTATGTTCCTCTTACGTTTCATTTTTATTGTTCGTCTTCTTATAGTTGAATTTGGCACCTCTTCTCCTCTTACAGTTTTTGAAATATAGGCATGGTTCCAATGTGAAAACGTGCGTAAATATCCCCTTCAGTTCGTGTGTACATGGCTGATCGATCAGATGATCTTTTTTTTATTTTATTTTAAATTTGCCCTTGAGTCCACCCTGTAGAGAGAGATACAAGACGGTCAAGTCGCCTTTAAAATGTGTGTCAAAGAGAGTCTCGTCACGGGTAAGGAGAACGGAAACGGGACAAAAAGCACAAAAAAAGAAAAATATCTGGGGCCAAAACACACAGCAGACTCATAAATTGACTTCAAGACACTAAAGCTCAGGTCAGTTATACCAAAAAGGACGCAGAGCATTGTTTGGTTTAATTAAAAATAATCAGTCCGTGGATCCGGCCACATGCGCCTTTAGTGACCTTAACCCTCAACTGCGTCAGCACAACAGATTGTAACCCGCACAAGTTTTTAGATGTCCATGCTGTTTGCAATGAGTCGACAAGCTTTAATGTGGCGACTTCACATACTGCATTACTGAACGCCTTGCTAATGGTTAGATACTATTTTTACACACTGTTTAGTGTCGTAGTATGCAGTTTGGGACGTAGTCAGTGTGACTGTGGCCACTGAGATTGTGTGCCCTAATCAGGCGCGGGCTTTCCCCAAATCAGATTGTCCCAGATCTCAGTTACCCGCCACATTGAGGACATGGCTCAAGACATCCCTGAGCAAACCATGAACCAAGCAAATGGATTTTCTGCCTTGATATTATGGTCAGTTTTTAAAGCTCAAGTAAAAGTTCTAATCTCAGTTACAAAGGTGGACAATGCAAAAAAAAAGAAAAAAGACATGGTAAACAGTAAAGTCAGTGATGCTCCGATTTTTTTTCTCTTCTTCAGGGTTTTTTATTCCAGTGTAACTAACTGCCATGTGACTACAAGAATCCAAACACTTATCTTTTATAGTACTTTGTTACATACTCATGCAGTGTTGCTCATCTGAAATACTCATGCAGTGAGTATTATTATTATTAAATTAATTGTTACATTGATTATTATTATTAAATACACTAATTAGGGTAAATGCCCATGTTAAGCTCAAGTACCCATTAAGCACACTTGTAATTTTGAACACAAATTGTGTAAAGAAAAACTAGTAATTTTCCTGCTTGATATCTAAATTAATAAATGTAGTTTGAACATCCTGCCAATGTTCAAAACTATTTGGTGTCCCCATTAAGCTCAGGGTGCTCCCTTTAAGCTCACTTACATAGACTGACAATGTGAATAGTTCATAAATAGTCTTAAAACAACCAATGTCAGTTTTAAGACAGTTAAATAATTGTAATTGTGATCATTCATGTGCCTCTCAATATGATGTTAGTGCAAGTTAGTGCAAGGCCTAATGCTGTTTGACTTTCATCAAATACAAAATAACAGTAACAACTAAATAAAACATTTTGACATTGTAATGTTCAACCAATCTAAGAGAGGCCGCATATAATTTTCCTGTATAAATGCAGGTTACATTTTTTCAGTACAACATGTTCGTGCAACATGTTAATGTTTTTTTTAACTCTTGTGACCTTTATTAAATAAAAATAATAAAAATTACAACTAAATTCACAATTGTGAGCTTGTGAGCTTATTTGGAACAGGGGTGTTCTTAAAGGGCACAACATGTACCCATTAAGCACAGCCCAGACTTTTTCAATTTAAAGATATCTTTTTATATATTTTTAATTAATTACATTATTTTTAATGAACTTAGAAACTGTTAAATGGGAAATTAATGTGTCATCGTAACTTCTCATTCCTCTGTGAAACTAATGTCTTCAAAACTGTTCAACCAAAGATTTGGGTGAGCATAATTGGGAGGTTTACTCTATATTATGTATGTTTGCACATCACATATTTGATTCACCTGTGCATTTTTCATATGTTACATTTAGAGCCGGGGAATCCCAAAAGACTGACTTGACACAGAGTCCCAAGGATTCTGTGGTTCTGGTTTTTATGGGAGTGAGTGTCAGTCATGTTGACCTAAGGGGGAAAGGTCCATAGGAGCTGATACAGTTGCGCAGCTGCTTCAGGGTTATGAATGGAAGTCCTGCAGCTGCCTTATTAGGTTTAAGTAAGGTTGTGGTGTTTCCATCTAGTGGCCGAATTTGTAAATACATTGTTTATCATTGCTGCTGGAAAAATCTGTTTGATCTGAGATTGTGACACATTTTTGCTGCATCTTAAATGCAGTTTACATGTTTACAGTAGTGAAGCGAGTCAAACGAATATCTAATGAACACTTGATTATTTGGACAATATGATAGATATGATAGAATGGTTTAAAAAAGATCTGTGTATTTGGGCAGTTAATGTGTTTGCGTGCTTGACCCTCCATTACTCAGTCAGTATCTCTCTGCCCATGACCCTGAAGAAAAGAGAACAGTGCTCTTATTAATTGGCTTTTGCTTTGTTTTCATCCTCTTTGTTTCAGACGGCATCAAAGTGATGGGCACCTGGGTGGGCAGCCGCAGCTGCGGGCCACAATGAGGGTGACCCAATCCCCTCAGCACATTTCCAAATCCACCATAGAAGAGGACCTAAAGAAACTCATCACTCTGGACAGCCCTCCGCCCACCTGCAGCAAAGCTACGGTACAATTGCAGACACAACTAGCTCATGCCGTCACCTTAACTCAAGCAAAGCATGTAAGAATCGGATATTAGAGCGCTATAAATGTCAGTTTAGTGTTTTTCAGGGCTCCACACAAGATTTTTTTTTTTGTGTACCAAGTATCACAGAGTTCTTTGGCACAAGAATTAAAACCTCCCATCATTGTTTGAACACCAAAGATCGTTTACTGAATTAGTATAGCTTTTAATACAAATATATTATTGTTTGGATATATACTACTTTTTTTTTTACATGTACTACCTCAGAAAATATTTGACTCTTCACATACCACTACAATGACTAACGTTAAGATACAATAGAGTAGGCCTACACTAATAATAATATTTATTTTTAACTGCTGTCAGTCATATTTATGCTGTATAAAGAGAGCACTGCAATTTACAATTGAACTCTGTGTCTGCCACTTTCATTGTGTGAATGATCTGACAGAGCTTGTAGGTGCATAAAGTACTGTGTGTTAGATATTCTAATGCACATTTATCTTTTCATCCTAACAATTCACTTTACCTGACGTGAAACAGCAAGCAGACACACATCTGACAGATAGTAACAAACAAAACTACAGAGAGCGAGCAAAGGACAGAAAATCAATCGCAAGAAAAGGCTACATCTCAACATAGCTGTTCATAACATAACATGACAAACCAACCATTAGCCAGCAAATTAAAACAAGATCTGCTCCCTTATCCCGCCTGCTAAATCTTCCAGGTGCTTGTTTATTGTGATGCCCTGTTTCTCATCAGGAAACAGTGATTCCTGTTGGTGAGGCCAGATGGCCAGAAACAAGCATTAAGGCAACACTTATTAGTCAAATCAGCACATGTGAGGCAGAATGGTAGAGAGAGATACAAACAAACACTGTAGTGCCTGGGCAGTACATAACACTAACCAACATACTGAAACAAGAGATAAGCTGAATTTATGCAAAGGGAAACAGCAAAATACACATTGATTTCGGCTTTCTCTCAGTTTGGTCTGGTAATAGGCTAGCTAACTGAGATTTCTGTTTTACACATACGTCCATATTGCTGCTTTTAGGGTAAACTGCAGTCTCCATCTTCATGTCCAACAAACTGTATATCTAGGACCTGAATCCTATTTCTTGCATCAATTGCTGCACCTATTAGGGAACATTCCTTTGTGGAGAAATGCCTGTAGGATTTTTTAAAAGTCCTGCAGATACCCAGGGGTTTTTTTGGGGGGTTTTTTGGGGTTTTTTTTTTTTTTTTTTTTTTTTTTAATGAGACGGCTAATGAAGAATGTCTATTATAATTAGGCAGCAATGGAATAATTTGTTATAATCAATTAATCATGTCAGCCCTAAAAAGTTATGCCGTACGACATGCACAAAGCTCTTTTATGACTCACTCTTATTGGTATCTCCCTTTAGCCCTCGTTCTCAGTGTCCACGCCGTGTCCCCGCTCCCTGCAGCGCACTTTCTCTGACGAGAGTATCTTCAGTGTCCACAGGGAGCCTGTGTCTGGCATGCAGAGTGACAGCTTGTTCGGCCTCTCCACCATGCCTCGCTCGCCCACCACACGAAATACCCCCCTGCGGCAAAACTCCTACACACAGGGTGCCAAGTCTTTGGGTGAGATACAGGACAGAAACAAGGATTTTTGTATTCTCGAAGCTTCTCTAGCGAACACCCTGACATAAAATCACAGTCTATTGTTTGTTTATATTTTACAACAATGGAATGACCACTGCCCAGACGAATGGCTTTTCCTATTGTTTTCTGAGATGTTGAAGATTTTTGTGCAGTATGGTGCATTCTAATTCCAACCATTTTTGAGATTGGACCAACTGTCATTCAAACCTGTTATGCTCCTTTGCTTCTTGAGAGCTGAACTCTTGTTCCAGTTCCTACAAACTCTGGATGGACAATTAAACCTAGTGCATGCATTAAGAAGCTTCTCGTCTGAGGATCCCATAAATATTAATGTTTAGCATTAATGGACCAATTAGATACATTCATAATGCAGTATGGGGTCGACTGTAAGAGCTGTAGATTAGGAAGACTGATACCACCCCCAGCCCTCCAGTACCCCCTTATTCTTTCTTTCTTTCTCTCTCGCTTGTTTGCTCTTCCTCTCCAGGAGACCTCACCTCCACAGAGGGCAGTGTTTACGATCCGGAGCCACGAAGACAGCCCATGCAGGACCCCCCTCTCATCCCTCTTCCAGACGCTAGTGCAGACAGTGGACTTGACTGGTCTGACCTGGTAGATGCAGCCAAGGCATTTGAAGGTAAACATGACCATCCAAGATCAGTAGCTCTCTTGAGTGAACTCTGTGCTTGTGATGGATTTTTATAAGAGAACTGAAAGATATCCTGAGTCTTCTGAAAGATAGTAACACAATAAAATAATATTTGGCAGTGAACTCTATAAATTCTATAAATGAAGTGTCTTACATTAGGGTAGTAAATCAAAAGCATTTTGAATATTCAGGATTAAACTTGCATATTCATTGGAATGGCTCACTTCATTAGATAACTGCTGCTTTACTTCTTAAATACGTTTTCCATAAGAACCACTGTTTTCTGAAGTCTGTGTGTCACTGTGTGTCTTAAATTCTTCAGAGTGTTTTGCACAGTGGAAAAGTTCCCTCGGCCTCCTGAGCTGTTGCGAAGAGATCTGTTTCTTCAAAGGGTGACAGTTGCAGAGGCTGAGGGTTCTAAAGAACTGTCGCAGCATCTGAAAGTGTTTTTTATTTTTCCGTTTGTGCCTATAGTTCAGAGGGCCACGTTCTTGGCGACCAAAGACGCCAGTTCCAAGCCTGAGTCACTCAGCTCCAGCTCCCAGAAGGCCGAGCTGCAGACTGTCACACAGCAGCACGTCTCACCCAGGTACGTGCCTGCCTTACACATTACATTTTTCTGAGGTCGCCATCTTGAGAACCCTCAGCCTCTGGACCTTTGCAGTGTCCAAACATCAAATGCATGAGTAGATGAGTCGCTTTTCTGACAGTTTTTTTTCAGAGTGTTTAGTTTTTCACAGATTTGATGTTGAAATTGTAGATGTTGTAATGTTATATAGCAAAACACACTTACTGTCCAAAGTAAAATACAGGAAACTACACATTGAGCTGCAGGCTGGAGGTAAACAGCATCAGACGAACGCTAATATAACACCTCACTGAAGTCAACCGCAGCTACAAAATCCAACAAAAACGTCTATGGCACTCAGAGCATGTTCATTTATCCAAGATTCTAGTGTCCGAGTGAACGAGGCCTTAGTTTTAATGTTTGTAATTATGTAGTTTATCTACATGTATCACTAAGTTGATAGTTATACATACTTATTTATATTATCTTAACATCTTAATACATACAATCTTAATATCATATTCTTTTCTCATCCTGTTCCTCTTCAGTGATAACCCTACCTGTCTGATTGGGAAGGTAACTCAGCTGGAGTCTATGGTGAAACTGCTACAGGATGACCTGAAAAAGGTGAGAGAGAGAGTACATGTTGATATAATTGTGGTGTAATGTAGCCTTCGTCATTTTTGATACAATTAAGAAGTCTAGAAACATACTTAATACATGTAAATAAGTACATCAAGCTAGGCAATGGTTTCACGCGTTATGTTCTAAAACGTGTCCCAGTGCAGTGTATGATGCAATCTTGGGAGTGATGAGAAAAAGGAAATCCTGTTTGGGTTTTAAAAATGTCTGAAAGGCAAAGGCATCCTTACCTTGGGACTTATAATCTCTGAGTATTGTAAACACCAACTCTATATGGCAGGTTGAAAAGTGGTAGTTCTTTTATTTTCCTCTTCCCGTCTCTGTCTTCCAGGAGAAAGATGCAAAGGTCTCCTTGCAGGCCCAGGTTCAGAGCCTGAGGGCAGATAATCAGCGTCTGCAGGAAGAATCTCTCAATGCTTCAGCCAAGCTCAAGAAGTTCACAGAGTGGGTTTTCAACACCATCGACATGAATTGACTCAGTACAGGACTGTATGATTCAGAACAAGCAGATTTAATGAAAAGGGAGTGAATCACAGAAATCTTAGTGATTCAGCAGGACTGAAGACAGTCATGTATATGACCTAAAATATTCTGAGTCATGATGAGAGACCTGCATGTGCTCCTTGTCTCCTGAAATCCGGACGGGTGTCCTTGCATGCCTCTGTGTTCTACCTAACCAGGGGCTTTGGACCCCTTTTTCCACGATGCCAGATCTGACCAGATCAGGATAGTTCCTTTTTATCTCCAGAACTGCTGTTAGGTTGGTCACTTTTTGGGATTAGTACGTTGTTCCATGACAAAATCCCTCAGGGCCATCATTTATCGAAGTGTATATAAAACATATTGCCTACAGAATAACAGGGGCGAGCTACCTGGCTGTCCTGCCTTGCAAAGCTAGGATACTCTTTGGCAAAGCTAGCAAAGTTGGATTGTTAGTATTTAATTCTTAATATTAATTGTTCAAGTGTCACAATTTAATTCCTCACATTATAATTGAGAAAAGCCATGAAGTCTTTCCAGTGCTCATGCAATCCATGCTTTGAATCACAAGTGCTACTAGTAAAAACTGAAATTTAAAATGTTAGAATTCTATTTTTAAAAGTCAAATTTCATTTTTACTAGTATTCATAACATTTTTACTCTTTTACACAACATTTCTGATATCAAGGATTAAATGCACTACACTACATGTGCCAAAACTTCAAGCAAGGCATGTTTGACCACTATATAACGAACATGAGAGTGAAGCCCATTCTCACATCCCATTCAGATTTCACTTCCAAGGATATAATATTTCATCTGAATATACTGTTTCATCATTCCTGTGTTAATTACATTAATTACTGTAGACTATTTTAGTCTTTAAAGGTCAGACTGTCTGGTTTCTGATGATCATACAGGGCGTTATAGTTAGCCATTGGCTAAAACTTGTCAACTTGTTTAATTTAGTTGTGCAATAGCTTTGTTGTTATTTATGAAATACTTAAGTTCACAAAATGTCAGGCACAGACTTCCACCTATGCCTTTTGAGTTTGAAGCCAGAGTTGTTGATTGATGGTTCTGATCTGTATAATTCACTCAATAACAAAAATAAAAATCACGTCTGGTACCCAAGGGAGGAAACACTAACTACGAGGATCTGTGATTTGACTCTACAGTGGCAGATTGACCCAAAGGATCAGTGTGGCGACATGGAACAGTAACTTCAGACTTTGCTAAATGGCCATTGTGCACTTTGCCCAATTTTAGCGCTAAAGCCATATACAGCTGTTAGAAAGATGTTACTATTTACATCTCTCTAGGTGGTGGCCTACTGGGTAAGGTACTTGCCTCTGTAATAAGTACAAATCCTACCTTCAGCACCACCACTGGGTTCCTGAGCAAGTCCCTTAACCCCAAGTTGCTCCAGGGAAACTGTCCCCTGGGAATGGAAGTCGCTTGGTCTGCTAAATGCTGTAAATGTTTTAGATTCAGATCCCAATCATGCATCTCATGCCCTGCTGCACATGCATGTGACTCTGCCCATAGCAGTAGCAGCCTTTTAGATCTTTAGATCTCACTTAAATCAGTTGTCATAGGCCTGCTGCCTATACCTTATCTATACGAGCATCGCAGTCGGCAGTCGAATGAGTGACCGAAACGAGTTTCTGCCACTTGGAGGTTTTTTTGTACATGGTTAGGAGCGTTTGCAAATGTACACACAGTTTCAAATGCACGGTAAGAATGATTCTATGCATAGATACATGTGTACATTTGGTTTACACACGTGGGTACGTGCAGTTAAGTCTTTTCAAAATGAAGTCTTAACACAGTGTCACGTTAACTAAAATGAGGAAATTACATTCTTTGAAACCAAACTATTTTGAGTGACTAACAAGGAAGGTTTGTAATAGATTGTTTAGGGCTAATAAATCTATATAAGGAATATTAGAACATTTTTTACACACTGCTTTAAAGAAAACTTGACTAAGGACAGCAAGTGTTTGGGACTTACATTTGTGCCAATAAAAGTCACTGTGGATCACATCCTGCTACAGTTACCCTAAATTAGACCTTTTTCTGAGATTTAGACCCAGATAAGGATCTATGGATGTATACATGTGACTGTTTGACTCTTAGCCGTCTACTGGAAGAAATAATGTTGGGTCCAGAGTCCTCCTTTTTCCAGAATCCTTTGCAGAGGATGAACTACAGCCACTCAAGCCAGTGACAATGACTTCGGAGAAAGTTTACCTGTTTTTGTATATTTGTGTTTGGACGAATAAAAGGGCATTCATGACATTCGTCCTATGAGGTACCTATGCTCCATGAAGCTCTGTAGTGCTCCAGAGTCCACTGCCTATTGGAGTTGACCACTCTGAAATAATTCAAAGCATTTGATGAGTAACCTTACGCGTAAGAGGACCTTCTGTATATTCTTTGCGGTATTTGTTGTAAAGAAAAAAAAATACTGAAAATTATAGGAAACTATTGGTGCCATGAGGTGAATATTTATATCAAGCTGTGTATAACTACAAGAAAATAAATGACATCCTTTGTACATTTTCCACGCAAAAGCAAAAACCTGTTTTAAAGAGATTAATTTATTGGTTGCAGTCATTTAAAAAGATTTTAAACCATTGCAAGGTATACAGACAGTGGAGATGCGGAACTCAGAGCTGTAAATTATCTCTCTCCATTGTAAATGCCAATGTTGCAAACAGTGGAAGCTGTTAAGCATTGTTTAAATCATATTATGCTAATAAATGACCAGTGGCCATTGGCTTTCATTCATTGTTAGCAACATTAGCATTACTGACAATTATTACTGTTTTTTGTTAATGGGCTAATTTTGTTTTGTACTTTTTTTTTCATTTTGTTGATTTGTGGACATGCACAGTTTTTGTATGATTATGCTAAAAAAAAAAAAAGCTTAATTTTTACTGTAACCAAGTTGCAACTCTTCCAAACACCAAACTCAGTTTATTTCATGGAATGAGATACAGTTCACGTTTCCTTCAGACTGTTGTTTAACTTTGATTTTAATTGTGTTGCTCTTCTTGCAGAGCTTATTTTCCATTGTCTGGAATCTACCATTCTCTCAACAGACATGACTGGATCCTCTTTCCTGTTGGAAACTTCTTCTTTGACGTGCTGTTGCATGTTGTAATATTTCCCTTAACCTTTGACGTGTAAAGACATTTATTCCATTAAAAAATATTTTGGGCATTTTCATGTGATTTGTTACTCACTAAGGTGGAACAGTTTGGGTTGCCTTGGTCAAATTACATGTTTTGTAGATCTTCTACAAGGAACACAGCATATTTCAATACATACACACTTATCTATCTATATGTATGTATGTACAGTAAACCCTCACTTTAACGCAGATCAGCAGGCATGGTTTTAGTCCATCACAGAAACTGCACATTTCCTCTGGTGTTTTTTGCTTTTCTGATGTCCAGGCCACGTCCGCCACGTCCCCTCGTCCTTGTGCTGGGGCGCTAAGCACTGCGCCCAAACATAACCAGGACAAGGGGGCGTGGCAGACGAGGCCTGGACACCACAGTTTTTTTTTTTTGTGGCAATGCATTTTAGTGCTAAATTATTAAGAAAAATCAATAATTTACTAATTTTGTAACATAAGTATTGACATAAATTAAGCTACATTTCCATATTTAAATAACTATAAATGTTCGGTCCTGTGGAGAGAAACACAAAGAAAGGGTGTCTTGGGATTGTGAAATGCTGCTGTACTCCGAGGTGGGAGGTTTCTTGCTGCTGATTGGCTGCTGCTCGGCTGCTGCTCTTTGACGCAACTGCAGTCCAGAATTTCCCGTGGAGCGTCTTGAGTGTTCTCGTGTTTTTCGTTCTTCCTCGTGTTTTTCGTTCTTCTTAAAGCCCTGTATTTTTATTATTTTGTATTTAATTTATTACTGCATTTATACCAAACTTGTACCAAAGAAAACACCTGTGCATTAAATTACGGTGCAGTCTGTACCTCAGAGGTGCTTAGCAGTCTTGGGAATCAAACCCACGACATCCTGATCGCAGGTTCTAACCACTAGGCTACCCGCTGCCCCATATACACTGTGAGTGGACTTTAATAACAGCAGCACAGATTCTTGGCATCCTCTCCAGCAATTTTTGGAAATAACTTGTGCCCAAACTCCCCCAGCACCTTTTCAGGCATGCAAAAAGTTGGCTGTTTTGCTGGATTCTCATTGTGAACTTGTTGGTCCAGCTTATCTCATGACAGCTTAATGGGAGAAAGTCGACCATGCAGCCCCCTGCCTTTGATTTTCGCTTGACTGTAGTAAGAGGGGCTGGTTTCTATCTGTTCACTTTCATCTCAGCCCTCAGATCTTGAGCAGACATCCTCCAATTTCTTCTATGCAAAAAAGGAGGTGCTGACCTTTAGCTTTTGATGTTAAAACCCCAGACTGTTTCCGGTCACTGTTGCTTCCTGTCAACCTTTTTCTCTCCAAACAACATGTCAAAAGACTCAAAATTTCGATTAGACCAAAATTGTCAATTGTTTGGCATGGCTGGTGTTTCAAAAGAAATAATATCATGTTTTGAATTTCCAGTTTTGATACAGTACAGCAGAATATTAAGACAAGATTGATCTGGGACAAGACAGACAGGTGGCTATAGTTTAGTTTTTTAGGACACAATCAGGTGTGGTCAGAAGCAAATCAAGTTTTAACATTCGTAAATAAACATCCAACACAAGGACAAACCCCAAGACAGACCTTTGTCTCTTCAAAAGCAATAGTTTGAGCTTTAGTGGCTGAATAATGTTATGGAAGTTGGTTACATTTGTTTTAATTCTTGCTAATATTTTTCCTTGTAATAATATTTTGAAAAAGCAGCATATTGTTTGTTTAAAAAAAAAATCAGGCCCAAACTTTAGGCTTATAATGTGTGCTTGTAAAAAGTCAAATGTGTCATTATTGCTTTTATTTTTATGGCATTTATAAGTTGTGTAGAAAATGCCATGTTTAAGTGTATTTCCTGAAGAGAATACTTGATCCCTGGTAATGCCACCGCCAGGGCTGGCACTGGGTACAGGTGAACTAGGAAATCGCCTGGGACTGCACTTTAGTAAATATGACTGGACCTTCCTGGTGTCCCCAAAACCACGGAGTTATTTAACCAACAACCTGACAATGCCCAACCCAACTGAAATAGAGTGATTCTGGATTCGCAAAGGCGAATCCTAGTATCACATTTTTCAAAGAGGAGGAGAGACACAACAGTAACATCTAGTAACATCACCAAACAACCCCAAAGTAAAATGTCGTGTTCCACCACAGCCATCCATGGTTGGGAGTTCCAACAGATTGGATTTGTTTCCTCGAGGTGGGTAGGGTGGTCCTACCTCTCCCTCCATTGCCCAGCACAGTGCTAGTCATCGCTGGTGTCTGTTCATTGACATTGTAGATTCAGCACTTAATGTTTTACTCCAAGTGCGTTTGTGTTATTTTGAAAAGATGTGGTGCATCTGCACATGACGTATATGCTAGTCTTCACTTGCCTGTTGTAGGTTATAATGTGTGACTGGGGTAGTCTTAGCCACTGAGTAAACTGGACACAACTACATTAGAGAGAAAACTGGGTAAAAACAAAGGTTTATAGGTGTTTATTAAATATCATATTAACTGTTTTTCCTTATTGGTGCATTGACTTTTTTTTTTGACAGGGCTTGTTAAGGTGTATATCTTATCTGGCAGTATCTTGGTTAAAAGCAGGTGTTGTTCTCAGTGTAGCTTTAGAGGTATAAAAAACAGACGTAGACTACTTATGCACTGATGTACATTGCTCTTGATAAGAGCGTCTGCTAAATGCCATAAACAATGAAGCAACTCAATACAAAGGTTGAAATTAAAAGTAAGTGTTTTAAAAGTAGTATTGAAATCTCCTACATTCAAGAACCTGCATTACAGCTGTTTTGTGTGTTGTACTGCAATGCAGTGAAAGTACAGTGTGTAGACCCCTGCTAATTCATTTCTTCTAAAATCAAGAATATTAACTGGGAGTCTGGTCTGCCTTTGCTGGAGTTAAATCTACTCTATACTAAATATACTCTTCTGGGAAGACTTTGACTAAAAGTTAGAAAATTGCTGTGATGATTTGATTGTATACTGCTCCAAAAAATAAAGGGAACACTTAAACAACACGATGTAACTTATAGTCACAAGAGCTTTAGTGAGATCAGGTACAGCTAGGTGATTAGGTCATGATCACAAATGTCATCCCAACTCATTCCAAAGGCACTGGGTTGAGATACATCTTCAGGAAAACTAAAACAAAGTTCCACGGCTCCACATTTTAGTGGTAATGCTTTTCTGAGGAGATTTCTAGAAGTTGAAAGCACCTGTGTTAGATTAGCGTGCCCCTCAAAGTAGAAGGAGTGTCTGGGTACCTATTTCTATCACGAACAATTTTGTGCATACATTCATGTAACTACTCTCTTTATAGGTGGCCATTGGCTACTAATTGGTGAATTGGTGAGTTCAGGGACAACCTCTAGTTAAATTCCACTGTATACAAACTCACCCTTGCTCCTTTCTCTTGGTTTTGGCTAAAAATGTCATGTACAGTCTTTTAGAGGCAGCAATCCATCTAAGTGCTGTTAGTGATCCCAATCCCAGTTTTTTTTTAATCATGTTTGTCAAAAAAACTGGAAGAATCAGCTTCCAGCCACAGACAAGTCATCAAACCGAGAGGTAGATCTTTTTTCTTACAGTGGTGTTCCAGATGATTCCCCCAGCTCCTCCTCTCTCAAGAGTTTTCTCACTGTTCTCCTGTCACCCAGGTTCCCCACAGGGGAGGAGGCACTGTGCAGCTCCTCACTGCCACTGCAGCTCTGTCACATTGTATCATGGGTAAAATCACATTAAAGACAACATATAGGTCAAAATGTTGTTAAATATTTTGGTAATAAGCTTCATCTGCATGTATTTTGATGATATTGCTGACAGCTTCACTCAATACGCACCACTCCCTGTTTTGGTGCAAATGATTCCTAGATAATTCACCAGTTTTAGATCAGACTGTAATCAGATTCTAATCAGTGAATTCAGGAAATGAATAAGAAAGTATTCCATAAGTAAGCACTGCCAATAGAGCGGGACACTTTGGAGCCACTACACATATCCAAGCTCAGAGCCAAATCTTGGCTAGAGGGGTGTTTTTGATCCAGAACTAATCATCCAACATTGGGAGCAGACCTCGCTAACGCTCTTGTGGCTGAATTCAATCCTACCGTCACTCCCTACTATATTTGTATTTTTATGATAGTGACATGCACATGATGGTCTCTAATTTTTAAAATATATATATATATATATATATATATATATATATATTTTAAAAATTAGAGAACATCATGTGCATGTCACTGTCACGTGCGGGGCCGTAAGGCCCACACACGGAGCTGC